>PVQB02000036.1:0-234362 GCA_002980475.2 Fusarium beomiforme | reverse complement strand
AGCATGCTCGAGACTTGGGGGACGCTCTTCTTTGGGTGTAGCAGAAACTGGTGGTTTCTCATGGACCACTCCAGACATTGGAGTGGGAGGTTGCTGCATTGGTGGTAAGTGGCCTGGACCAGATGCGTGGCTTGGGGGATGGTGGGCTGCATCGGACGGATGGTAGCTCTCAGTAGCATGGCGAGGAGCTGATTCGGGTCTGCGGGGTTCCTCGCGACGCGGCTCATCAGGTCGACGAGTATCTTCAGCACGTCGAATTTCAGAGGAGTTGCGACGATAGTTATCACGAGGTGGTGTAGAAGGTCTTCGATGACGCATGTCATCGAGGCGAACTCGATTTTCCTCACTGGCTTGCTTCTTGGCAGCAGACTCCTCCTCCCACTCTCGCAGGCGCTTGGGGCCGACTGAAGGTGGCCGGTCATCCATTCTCTGCATCGCAGCCTCTGCCACTGCAGGGGGAGGGGGCGGTCCTGGAGGTCCTTGAGGTCCATTCTCAGCTGCCTGAGCAGCCATCTCAGGATGTTGAGGATAAAGGGGAGGAGCCTGATGCTGGGGGTACGCTGATTTTGGTGACGGCATGCGGTTGTCGTGAACAGGTCGACCATCAGGTCGAGGGCTGTTGGTAGGTCTGAAAGGAGCCATGCCATTAGGACCGTTGGGGCCGTTGATGTTGCTAGGTGGGGGTGCAGATGCTGACGGTGTCGCTCCCCCCCAGTTAGGATTTGCAACTCGTCGCTCAGAGGCCGGAGCAGGAGGCTGAGATTGCGGAGGTGCGTGAGGCGGTTGAGAATACTGATGACCGGGAGGAGGGGGTGTTTGACCACGGCGAGGGCCGCCTCGGTTAGGGTCATTGTAAGGCTGGCGCAACTGCTCTTGCTGAGGACTGGGTTGCCGCAGTGGTGGTGCAGGTCCTCCGCGGAAAGCCTCTCCTCGAGCTTCATAGGGGTTAGGGGGTTGGGGTGGAGGGTTAATGTTTGAGAGTCTACCCGCCCAATTCTCCCCTGGACCTTGAGGGGGTGGCGGAGGACCGGCAGCAGGTGGTTGCTGAGTTGATCCTCCCCATTGAGGTCCAACAGGGCCAGCCGCCTGATATGCTTGTGGGTGAACATCTGCGGGCTGAGGCGCAGGGGGAGGTCCTCCGTTAGTGCCACCAGAACGAAGAAGCTGAAGTCTCGCCTTGATGTGGGGATTGTTTGGATCAAGCTCAGCAGCACGCTGGTAAGCATCCAAGGCGTCCGTAATCTGGTTATTGCAGCTTTCATACTGCGAATTCGTCAACACACGATGTTAAAAAAAAAAAAAAAAAAGGACTTTGCTACCGCAGAAAGGAGCGGGCTGTACCCTGGTGTTTACAGGACACCACCGGCAGGAGACTCAGAGTCTCCTGGGGATGATGAAGAAAGAGAGAATTGGTGGTGGAGGAGTATTCTAGGGGTTTAACTAGGGAATTGGAGATTGTCCCGACTTGCTTAGACAGCCAGGGTTTCCTTTATTGGGCATTGAAACGTCTTTTGATTAGTAGATGGTTGGGAATTGATTGCTATTCCCTGGTTTTGATTTGGCTCTGATGCGAATGTGATATCGTGACTGTGTTTCCATTCTGGTGACATGTAATAGAAATATTAGAAACGACGGCGTCTGATATTGTTCAATTTACTATGGATTGAGCGAAATCTGCGAGAACATTTCCAAGTCTGCAGTGTTCGTGTATATGTGAACAGTCAGAATTAAGACCATTTCAATCATCTCTGACAAAGGAGCACGGAGCAAGTCGCCTTCAGCTCTGTAGCCTGCAAGTCGGGTCAAGTTTGGCCGGTCTGACAATGCTTACAGCGAGTAAGTGCGCGCTGCAGGACCATTTGGACTGGACACTGTCGTTGATGAGCTTGAAATATTAATTGAGCAGTGATATACTTTGCGCAACTTGGTTATTAGCACTGCTCTAGATCAGCCGACAGACTGAAGAACGAAAGAATCGCCGCATGCTGCGGACCGAGGATCAATGAAGCACCAATAACACATTGTCCATAGCTCGCTCTCAACACTGGACATCCCGGAGACTTTCCCTCACTGCTTCGGAGCTCATCTGCTCAACAAATAAATATGTGCTGGACAGGCCCTGTTGGTCAATGGAAAGCATTGTGTGCGTCCACTATTGGAATGTCTGCCCATGTTGTCGTTGGCTGTTTGAGTACTTACTTGGTGGTGTTTGATCGTCGGTGTAAGCACTACGGACTCGAAGGAATCCCCAACTCCGAGCGTATCCTGAAACCATTGTAAAAATCTGAGGTTGTTTTTCGCTAGACGACGAGGAAAACAATATGAATGTGAAGCTAGGAGGCCATTAAACAGGTCGAATCCAAGGCAGTCGTCGCAATTAAAGGGAATCTGTTGCTTGCATCTATGGACTGCGTATTAGACGATCACCCTTGAACCGGAACACCGGCCCTTAAAAAGACCCCCGATCTCCGATATCCCTCCAAAAACGACTTAAATCACCCTAGAACACCCAAACGCGTATTACCGGCTCTTATAAAAGTCTCCGGAACCCGGGATTAACGGCCGATAAACCACGATTACCTCCGCGCAACAGGTAAATCATCTCGCATTCGATCATTTCGCCTCTTTTCCCTTCTTTTTTTCGGTTATTAACTTTCTCGGCATTTCTTTGTAATACATATGATTGACTATGGATGAATGCCTCATCAGTCAGGACGACCAAGGTCGGTCGCAGGACCAGGATGCGACGCACAAGACAAGGGCTTGTACGAATTGCGCGAGGTTGAAGATGAAGTGCCAGTGGCCTAGTTCTGGGTCTGGACGAGTTGAAAAGACATGTTCAAGGTATGCGACTTGTAGCTTGTGGTACGATTGATGCTAATGTTTGTAGATGTTTGAGGATGAAGCTCGACTGTCGGATACCAGAGATTACACAGCGAAGAAAACGCGGCAAATCAACGTATGTCACTGTCTTGTTTATATGAATATCACTGACTTTTATAGACGAGTCGCTCAATTGGAAAAGAAAATTGACGGCATCGTCTCTCTCCTCTCTGCAAACCAGCGCAAAGGCCTCTCCCCTCTAACCCCCGAAAGTCCCCAAGATTCCCACTCCCATCCTCAATGTAGTACTCACACTCACACCCAAGAAACCCCCTTCACTACCAACCATGACAGGATCAATCAAATCCCCGACGACAGCATCCGCTTCAGCACAGACGTTGAGCTCTTCCCCGGCTTTCGCGTCTCGCAGATTGAAGCCTCTGAACGTCTGGACGTATACCGCAGAGATTACGTGCCGCATTTTCCCTTTGTTCCTGTGCCGACTTCCATGTGTGCTTCTGAACTCTACGTTGAGTCGAGATTGTTGTTCTGGACGATATTGGCGGTTGTGTCGCCGCTAGGGGAGAAAGTGCAGATGGAGTTTAAGGCGTGGTTCAGGAGATATCTTGCTGAGCATATTGTTGTGCGGCAGGAGAAGACTATTGACCTTCTTCAAGCTATGTTGATCTATCTTGCGTGGTAAGTATTTCCTACAAGGGAGTCAGGATTTGTGCTGATGGTATAGGAATGACTTTCACTTCTATGGCGAGCTTCAAGTTACAAACATCGTACAAATGGCTATTGGTCTGGTCATTGACCTGAGACTCGACAAACCCTCTGGCCATTTTCTAGGTGGTCCAAAGACGTTGCTTGGCGATGCATGGACATCAATGGGGAAGCATCACATCAGGGTCAAGGTTCATCAAACACCAGCAGACAAACGTGCAGTTCTGGGTGTATATCACATCACAAATCTGTAAGTCATCTTCCTCCAAACAACGAACCGTAGCTGACATGGAACAGACTCAGCCCGTACTTTAGAAAGAGCACCATCTTCAACTGGAGCACCCACCTCGCTTCATGTTGCCTAAGTCTCGCCGAAGCACGCGAGTATGACTCTGATATATATCTCGTATCCCTAGTTCGAATGCAGCACATGGCGGATCGTGGATTCAGCGTTATACCAGCCATTGATCCATTCGATCCTACACCTCCGACGTTTCACTCTGTGACCGCCATGGCTCTTGATACCGTCCACCGCGAACTGGAAAACTACTACAAGCTACAGCCTGAATCTGTAAAACAAATACGTACGTCCCTTATGATTATCACCAACTTCAATGCTAACCGTCGCAGCTGGCTTCAGAGCCCACTACAACTCCATCATCGTCCGTCTCTACGAACCAGTTCTCGTCATGAAACCCTCCAGCCTAATATCCCCGGACACACCCCTATCCGAACCCTTCCTGCGCACCGAATATCTCTGGAAATGTCTCGAAGCTATTCGAAATACCCTCGAAAACCACACCACACTTCCCCCGGAAAAGATCTCCATCCTTCCCGTCACAGTATCCTGCGTTCTCGCTTTCGTAACAGTCACTGCATCGCGGTTAATAATGGCTGAGAACTCTACAGACTGGGATGTAAAAGCTGCTCGTCGCCGTCTGCAATTCCAGGATATTCTTCAACGACTGAGCGATCAGTTTGCGCAGGCTGATGAGGAAGCGCAGAGATTGAATCGGAGACGAAGGGTCATGGAAGATGGGAGCAGTGTGTTTTTGAAGTCGTGCTTTAAAGTCAGGTGGATTAGACAGTGGTATTTGTCAAAGATTCCGCAGGAAGAACTGCAGTTGATTGAGCAGCCGCAGACTACCGTTGAGCAGTCGAATGCGTTGCAGAATAACCCGGATTGGGCGACTAATTTACAGTTTGATGATGATTTCTGGGCGGATTTACTAACGGGCTTTGATATGGAGGCTTTTGAAAAGTCTCTGAATACTACTGTCGCAGCAGTTCAAGATAATTGATGCTGGCTTGATATATCGGAGGATGTACAGTACAGGCAGAAGAGAGTGGCTGTCGGGTTTTCTACGTGTACAATTACTCAATGATACCTATGAATCTTCACTGTTTAGAGTTGAAAAATAAATCTTCAATCTCAACTGCCGTTCACAGTATATGTTGTTGTTATAGTCTACATTGTTCATTGTTCACGGCTTCTTCGGCCGGTGCGCTCGGACTAAAACAAGGGTCCGGCGCCGAATCATGTTTCATTTCCCAACTCTTCGACAATCAATCTTACACCAAAGAATAAAAGCAGTTACCCTTTACCTCAGATATTTTCTGTCAATTGATCTCATGTTCTCTTCTATTCTCATATAAATCTGAAACCACTTATACACAATGGCCCAAAAACCCGCTCGCGACTGGATTTATCTGATGATAATCGGATTCCAACTCGTCGGCATGACCTGTGAGTATCTCCCCTCAACCTCAACCAATATCAACTAACGAACGATCCCAGTACTCGAATTCGCCGACTTCTACCCAGATTTCATTTACTCTGCCCCCAGTGCGCCACTTCACTTCCTAGTCGGTGTCAAAGAGACATATAACTACTACTCTGGAGACCCGTTCTTCGCGGGCAAGTTCCACGGCGCGTGGTTCCGCAGCTTTGTCTACGTTGAGATTTTTGTCCAGTTCCCTCTTGCTATCTACCTCGCGCGGAACCTTGCTTCTAAGAAGCCATCTTCCGGGCCTGTTGAACTTGCTGGGTTGGTGTATGGTTGTTTAGCGGCTACGAGCTCGATCCCTTGTGTTGCTGAGCTGCTGGAGATGGGTCCTGAGTTGGTGAGCGCGGACAAGAAGCCGAATCTGATCTGGGGGACCTATTTTCCTTATGCACTTATTCGTAAGTTTCCCCTTTTTCGTCAATACAAGGATACTAATGAGATATAGCTGGTCTCATGGCTGTGGATATGTACATCAGACTTCTCCGCCGTCTGAACACCGATACCAAGCCCAAGACACAGTAAACAATTATGATGACAAAAGGAGAATTGGTATGACAGATAGCGTGTGGACTGTTGCCTCCGGCTTTCGCATTATTGTTCTACATTGCAAGGATCCCATATCCATCCCTGACTCCATAAATACACTGTACATAAACCAGGACCTTAATCCATTCTCTTATTCTGCTTCGAGTATCCCCATCCATTGCCCATAGTGTTCATTCCATATCCCAAAGGTGTCGCACCTCCAAGAGCTCGTCCTTTAAGTCTTCTAGGCAGAATTACACCAAGAGTGTACATAGTAGCACACAACACGCCGGCTCCAAAGGACACAAGACTGTAAAACACAGTGCTTGCGTAGATATGACCACCTAAGCCCTGCCACTCAACTTTTCCCTCTGTCTTGGGCAGCGCAGGTGTAGGAAACCATCGCACAGACAGACTCAGCGGCAATGGATCGCCAATGACCAATTTTCGTGTATGCGAGCCCTGCAAATGATGTAAGGGGCTAGTACTATACGCAATCGCCGAATCCAAAACACCACTATCATGGACATGAGTATGATGTTTCGGTGTACTATGCAGCAACACGTTCATGTGCGTGCTAATATGTATATGGCTAAGCTGCAGCGTGCCAGCGAGTGCGAAAACAACAGGGACGTATTCGCGCTCAGGTACTTTCTCGCCAACGACTTCGACTTCGGCGGCTGGACGCGCGGGAATACGACATGATAGAGGCGCATCGGAATGGATGTAGAATTCGAGAAGGTGGAAGAAAGGGTCGTCTATCATGGCTATTGTGCAGTTTACTTCGCCTTCTGTGCCGTAGTTGAATTCGAGAGGGCGCCCGGTTTCGTTGCAGACGGGGAAGGGCTTCCATTCGATTTCGTGCTTTTCATTTTCGACATGTTCGCCAGTCTCACTGCGAATTGTTAGAGATGGAGATGATGATTGGGCGAGATACTTACGAATTGCGGTTCATGCACTCTACGGGAATAGGAGCGCCGTAGTGGTATGAGGGAAGACCATCGTCTGGGTTCGCTGTGACGAGGGGCGTTAATGCGCCGAGGGCGACGATGGCCCAGGTGATGGAGGCGATCATGATAGCGATATGGTTCGAGGGTGCGAAGAAGTGGTTTATGAGAAACCACCCTCGTGTATTCGGCGGCTTGAAGCGTCCAGATTAAGCATTAAATCATAACATGGCGACCAAGGAGATTGTCTGCTGAACGACAGAGGTTGGAGTTGAAGCTGGGTCGATGCTAACTATGGGTGTGGAGATAGCTAAGATGCCACCCTGGACTGAGTATACGTATCACGTGTCACTTCATTCCAGTGCCAAGAAGGGCGAGTATACGACGAACTTAACTGAATACCTAGATATAGGAATATTTGGAGCATGAGAAGCCATTGATAGTTGCGATGTTGTGTTACGATAGGTCGTGTTTGTGAATAATTGATGGATGTGCATTGAATACGAGACCCTGCAGCAACTCAAAGCGACGTAGACATGGGTTTGCTGTGAGTAACTCTCACAGAAGACTATTGACCTCTCCCAGAAACATCTACTGGAGACTATTACTATATAGAATAATGATTGATCTCTTGCATCTATATGTATTCCTCCTGTTCTGGAAACCCCTCTGATGCCTCTGACAAAGTTTCCGTCCGGCGGTGACTTTTCGGAAACTTCTCCAGACAGCCTTATATATACACCCATTCATGAACTGTAGGTAGTAAGACCAACAATTAAAACTATATCCATGATCAATTTACTGCGGCCACTTATAACAAGAACTTCTCGATCCATCAGAATGACTTCCTCAGACGCCCTGAAGACTCTCAGAGAGCACTATGACAACGCCAGTCTGGAAGACCAGATGCTGTATGCCTCACGCACAATGATGCCACACTTGATCAGACCTCTACCAGCACAAATGGGAATATCTGAAAAGACCTCGGCTCCTGTGAATTTCTTGGATAATGCTTGTGGGAGTGGAGTCTTGACACATGCCATTCAGCAAGCCTTGTCTAAGGATGTTCTTGAGAAGAGCATGTTTCTTTGCGCTGATGCTTCGGATGGTATGGTCAGTGTAGCTAAGAAGAGACTTGGCTTGGAAGGTTGGGTTAATACAGAGGTTAAAAAGCTGGATGCAAGGGTGAGTTTGCTTACACCAGGAGATAATCAGACACTGACGGGACATACAGAACACTGGACTCCCAGAGAATTCTTTCACACATGTTGGTCTTGGTCTAGCACTACATATCATACCTGACCCAAACGCTGTCCTAGCTGGTAAGTCTAATCTGAGAACTATTCAGAGGAATACTAATATGTGCAGACACCAAACGCATCCTCAAGTCAGGAGGCATCTTCGGCGCAACAACATTCCACAAAGACAACAAATTCTGGTTTCCAGACATAAAAACAGCATTCGAATCATTCCCCTTCGAAGCCAAACTCCCCGAAGTTATGAAGATGCAAGTGCACGATCAAGGCAACTGGACAAATCCCGCATGGATCGAAGAGCACTTAAAGAAGGAAGGGTTTCAAGATGTGATAGTGACTGCTCATCATCATAAGTACAGGATCGAGAGTGCGGAAGATTATGTGCTGCAGTTTGGGATGATGTTGGGTTGGTTGATGAAGACTTGGTGGAGTGAAGAAACACAAAGGGAGCATCCGATGGAAGAGGTCAAGGGGCTGTTGAAGAAGCATTTGGAGGAGAAACATAAGGGCAAGGGATGGGATATTGACTTCATGGTGATTTGTATGACTGCTCGAGTTGAGTAGCTTGAGCTGGCCCTGAGAGCAAAATGTTATAAGACTTGACATTAGGGGGCAAAAATAAACCAGTCAGAGACTCTCCAAATTTATTCCAAAGTATCCTAAGTTATCATAAACTTACTCAAGCATTTTTGTCACTTAGGATCAAGGTCTTGGATTTTGTGACTTCCCCTAGGTTGGCTGAGGTCGATGAGCTAGCTTGAGGAGCAACAAAATAGTCTTAGCAACGGATCATATACAGGTTGATGAAGCTCATGATGGACAAAAAAATGAGGGGATTCGGAGGATATTGAATACATCTCATTTGCTAGTATAGTCGTCACGAAATTGGAGCCTGTTATGATGATCTCGTTTGAGGTTGGTGTAAAGAACTGAGTAATAATATTGTGACAGTCGCTAACAAAAATTTAGCCACCCTCTATCCATACACACTTATACAGTACAATATTAAATGTATACAAAATGATCGAGTCTGTATCTTCTAGAATACATTAAAATGACCGCTTTTGACCTCCAAACCTACCCCTTCTATCCCACCATCTATAACGATGCCATGCCTCCCATCTATAAAACGACCGACAAGCATCCCTCCCTTTTTTTTTTTTGCATCAAGTATCTCATCCCGAGATACAGAATGTAGTTATTGTAACCATACCCGACACCGGATATCCTGTCTAGTATGGGCGACCAATCCGCCGAGATCGTAGTTGACATTTGTGTGTATAACTCGAAAGGGTTGGTCTGGAACGTGGTGCCCAGCGAAGCGGCTTTGTGTTATTGTGCTCTACTAGCGCTGGGTTCAAAACACACGCCGAAGCGTGATGAACGTATTTGATCATTGATGATGATTCATTTTGTGGTTGAGTTGTGGAGGCCAGCTCTAGGACAGAGGAAAGTTGTTTCAAGTCATAGTGAATGCGTAGTGAAGGATACCAGCCAGGACTGGTTGTAATGTTTGATATACCGCAGGAGATGTGCGTGGTGTTTGGGAGCCGAGTTACAAAAGGCTGCACTCCCTTAAAAAAGTCAAAAGAAGCTTGAACTCTGCCTTGACAACAAACACCACAACCTCAATCTTATATATCCAATTCTTTTGCCCCAAAACAAATTCCCTAAGCCCGCGGCAAACACAGTGAGGCCCTTTTCTACGACTCATTTTCAAGCGTGGCGTGTTACCCGTCGCCTAGGGCTCCCCCAAAGTGAGGCGAACAACATGCAGGCCTCACCACCAATACCACGTTCCACCGCCTCCAAGTCTCACTATACAGGGCGAGCGACATTGCAAAGTCAACGTAGCGCTGCATACCTGCCGTTGCCTTGCAAGACAGGACGGGGACTTCTGATATTGAATCACCAGCTAGTAGGCATGAATCACTGGCTAGTAGCTGGTTATTACTAGGATGTTGGTGACACCGCTCTATTAATGGCACCCAACCTGATATAGGTGTAGCATCAAACACATTCCTCGCTGTTGCATTTCTTTTCCATTCTTTTCAAAGGGGCGCCTTTTATCAAAAACCCCATGTCTTTAATAATTACATGATAAAAAAAATACCTTTGGACCTGTACAGTACAACACACCCTCATGACAATTGGCGCCTATAGCATATCCATCATCCTTGACAAAAACATGTGCCGCACCCCAGCGACCCAACTACTCAAAGCTTCCCAATTCTCTAGGCTCTAACTATGTTTTCCATCCATTCTTGTATCTCATCTGGTTACCTATGCAAATCTAAGGCTTCCAGTCGGAACCCGTTGTGACAAACCATCCACCTCTCTCTTCAACGACTTGAGAACTCGCCTGACATCAGCGAGGTCTGCACCGCCAGCGTTATTTCCATGTCCGGGTGGTGGCAGGGCGGCGTCGCATCTCTTGAGGAGGTCCGCTACAGAGGGGCCAATAGCACCACCCTTACCAGCACCTCCACGTCGACGTACTTCAGCCACCCAGTCGTTGACAACATAAACAATAAGCTCAATCATGCGGTTTCGCACAGATCCACTGAAGCCATAATCTTGACTATCGAAAACGCCCTCTAAGACACGGACAATCATGTCATGAGAAACGCCCAAGGTAAGGAATAGTTGGACAGGCCAGGTAGGATCAGCACCAATGGTGGCATCTTGTTGGTAAGCCACTGCGTAACGGCAGAGCTCAGGAAGGAGGTCTTGAATGGGGAAGATGAAGCTGTCGAGGGATGTGCGGTGGGCAATGTTTTGGATCTTGCTGGTTACAGACTCGTAAGGCAATGGGGGCGAGGGCATTCCTGGTTCTGAATTCTCTAGACGCGACATGACCTCATCGTGTGTCTGTTGAATCAGGTTGCTCCATGTACCCGAGATGGTCATATGGTTGCGGTAATCAGCAACATGGTAGATGAGCAGGCAAAGGTCGTAGTATCCGGCTTGGTCGGCGTAGTCGTTGAAGAGCTGTAACATGTAAGCAAAGGCCATTGGCCAGAAAACGATTGAAACCTACCTCGGAGAGTCCCTGGATCTTGCCCTTGAGAGCTTCCTCAATCTCGAGGGCCCTTTCAGGGTCGATACGGTCGTCAGCTCTCAAACGTTCCAGCAGATCATCCTGGATGTGAGCAATCTCAAGCAATTCTGTAACACTGTGGTTAAGGAGCTGCTGTTGCTGTCGGCTAACTCCAGTCGTTGAAACATTGGCATTCGCCTTAGCCAAACTGAGCAATCTGATTCGATCCTTGATGCTGATAGGGAAGTCGGAGTTAGCAAGTTCCGCCTGCACCTCAGCTGCATCAAAGAATCGACTTCGGTTGGTGTAGAATCGGCAGAGCAAGTCAGCATGCTCGATGTTTGTGCCAGCAAGTCGCTGAAGGAAGGTAATAACATGCGGTGAGTCGATAGCCAGAATCCGATCTGTCCAGCCTTGTTGAATGTACCATTCATAGAGGTCAAAGTGGAACACCTCATCATCCGACCCATTCACCACTTCGTAGGCCTCAAGCCTCTTGGTAGCAATCAATGTCAGCCTGCCATCAACCATTTCAGGCTCACTGCTTGATGCAGCATCCAAGTGACTCAGAACATCATGAATCATGTCGTAGCAACGCTTGCGGTCGTTGAAAGCATTAGCACGAGGGTCTCCCGAAGGCTTGCCATCGTTAACCCAAGAGAGCGCCGTGTTACCCCTGTCCTTCTCACGGGCGACCACGAGACACAGCTGGATAGCACCGGCATAATACTTGAGCGCAATATACTGTTCCACAGCACTCTGAAGGTTGGCAAAAGTGAGGCTACCAGCAACCTTCTCAAAGAGCCTCAGACTCTCATGAAGCAAGCTTCGTGACTGGTTAGTTTGAAGAGGTTGGTCAGAAGCCCGCTTCAGCTGTTCCTGGGCCTTGAAAGTAACGACATCATCTGGGCTACAGAAGCTGCCGCATCTTCTTCGAAGGGCGTCAGCAACAGTTTCAACGTTGGAGCCACTCTCAATATTGCGGTTAACAATGGCCTTGACAAGTAGCTTGGCAAGGTCCTTGCCATCTGTTTGGGAGAAGAGTTTCTCGTATGTGAGTTCTTTGAGTTGTTGTTGAGCTGTAGCATCGAGGCGAGTGTAGATATCGGCAACCCGCTCATCAAAGAGCATAAGCACAAACGAGATGCCCTCCGAAATACTCTCCATCAACTTTTGAAGAGCATGGAGAGCTTGATGCTCGGCTTGAAGAGCAACTTCTTCCTGACGGCTAGACACATGTTGCAGATCAGAGGGACCAGACAAGCCTTGAATGAGGCCACGGTTGGTATCAAGGAACCTCCTTAGGCGCTCCAAATTCTCCTGAACAGTACTTAACTTGGAAAGGGGAATTGTAGAGCCAATCGTGACACCGCCGTTGGGAGAGACACCGGGAGCAATAACTACTGACTTCCACAGTTGGCGTACGAGACGAGAAAGATACAGAGCTAGAGCGTCATGTCGGGAAGAGAGATTAATAGAGTCGGTTGTAAGGGATGTGCCGTCGGTTTCGGCCATCGTAGGCTGTCCACCAAAGTCGACAAAGACGGATCGTGCTCGATCTTCAGTCGCCTGGTCGATAGCACGAGCTGCACCAGGCTTGGAGTCGCCTCCATGACCACAAGCGACAGCTAGAGCGGTAGCAACAGTCTCCACGCGGCCATAATTATTAATAAAGCGGCGGCAGACAAGTTCCAACCCCTCATCTCCAACAGCACCCCGAATCGCTGAAGCAAAGATATCTACGAAGCGCCTTCGTCGAACGATGTGAATACCAGTGTTGGTGAGAATTGCAAATTCGCTAGGCGCGTCGTCGAATTGCACAGCCAACTCATTACCGAAGCCGAGCGGTTGTGGTGCCGCTGCGAATGGTTTTGTGATTAATCCAACGGCCTCAGCGCGACTACCAATATCAATCCAGCTGGCGGTTTCGTGGTATTTGAAAGGAGATGTCGGAGACGTGTTCTTAAGACGTCCCGTCTCAGGCCCTGAAACAAAGAGAGTGTCCTCGTTGGGGTTAGACTCCTTGCTCACAAAATCCAAGAAATATCCAGGGGCAAATCGAGTGCCTTGTCGGCTATAAGTCAGAGCGGGAGATTCGTAGTCAGCGATTGTCTCGCCTCCCGGATAAGCCGGTCGGCGAGAGGTTTGGCCAGGAGGAAACTTGATAAACTGAACCTGCATACTTTGGGGCGCCAGGTTTGTTGAGGAACCGTAGATGTAGGACGCCGCACTGGTCGCGCTGAAGAACAGACGGCATCCAGTGTTAGTCAAAGCCATGAGGTGAAGCTTTGCCGCTTCCTGTTTCGAGATAGGGCTGATCGAGACGATGCTTATTTTATCGGTCAATAACCTAGATGGAGCGATCATATGAGCAATGTCTCGAAGACAGTGGTTCTTCTCCTTCTCAATAACCTTGTTCAATCGGTCTGGGGCTTCCATGTGGTATGTTCGGATGGTCGATCGGCTCGAGAGGGTATACACGAGGTTTCTCGAATCGTCGATCACGATATCAACAAGGTGTTCGGGAATCTTTTGAGACCAGAAACCTCCTTGCAGGGTGACAACTGAGGACCAGCCAGGATTCGTATGGTTGATCTTACCACACCGATTTGAAAACCACTTCTCCTCAGATTGATAGTAAAGCTCATTAATATCGATATCGTTGCTTCCTCCAAAGAAGATTCGGCCGTTGGCGGATCCAGTAATAACACGAACGTCGGTGCCCCGTAGAGGGAGCTGCATCTTCGTTTGGTAGAGAGTGACTGTCTTTGTGCCTGAAGGAGTGTCCGTGGCCGAGACACCTAGCAAGACGATATCTGCAGAAGTCGCGACGACCAATATGTGTGTAATTGTGTTGACAAAGATACCAGGCTTAGGAGGTACCAGAGCAACGGCTTGGATGGTATGCGGTTGGTCTTCGAAACCGATGAGCTCAGGGTCAGGGTGTGTGTAGTCCCATAGAAACAGCGAGTTGTCGATGACGACCCAAGCATGGTTGATCTCGGCAAAGAGGCCCATCAGAGTTTGAAGCTCGCCAGAATTGTAATGGTCGAACACAGAGTTGGGAATGGGATACATCTGCGTTTTGTGAAAGGGGGCCATCGCGGAGTCGGTATTTTCGAGGTCGTATTCGGACGACGCACCCTCTGGTAATTGTTAGCTCATTTCAATGATATCCAAGCTCTTGTAACTTACGTCTACAGTATGAATCCAAGTCGGGATATCGGCCATCAGACTGGAGACAGCTGTTGATGGCCTTGGCCGCCTTGACAACCGGAGGGACATTTTCGGAACGAATAGGTGGCAGCGCGGCCGGGGCCATCAGGTTGTCGCTTGTAGATGTCCTTGGTGCAGATGGCGCAGTAACTGCGACACTTCGCGCTGATGAGCCAGATGCCGTGCTTCTATGCGAGACAGCCTGGTTGCTGTCATTGCCTGTAAAGAGCTGTCGGCGCACTGGATCAGAGCCCGACTGAAACCTCGAGGCAACGGCCGGTGTATTCAAGAAAGCGCCTGGAACTGGCCGAACCGGAGTAGTTTGTGGAAACGACATTATGGGCAGTAATATCGAAGCCCTCGGCGGGCCTGCGTAGCTTCACCAGCTTCGTTGCTATACCGCTGTAGGCAGATCGCGGATCATCAAAAGCGACAGACCGAAGGCGCGTGGATGAATTGCGATCAAGATCACAATCTCTCGTAATCGCGTGGTCAACCTTGTGGGCGGTTTTCGCTTTCGTCGCGCCGTCGTCGGGTTTGAGATAAATGTTATAGCGGAAGTTGCACGCTTTGAAGGTGATAAACAATTTGACGAGAGAGCTTGGGGAGGCTGGATATGGAGCACGGATTTTTCGCGACTGGGGCGTGGCGCTAGGACCGTTTTGGTGCAAGGCTGAGAACCAAGTAACCACGCGTTATGAAGAGCTGTCGCAGTGGTTAGCACTTGAAAATATGCATGGAAGAAATTAATTAAGTTGGAGGGAATGCCATTGAAGAATTCTAGAAAGCGGGTTGAAATTTGTTCTCTGGCAGTTAGTTCTAGTAGCAAGATCCTTATGAGCCAGCTGATTCTTAGGCCCACTTTCTGATGGACTCAATAAATTCACACTAGTTGCTGGGCAGATGATACTGGATTACAGGACATGGCTCTGGCAGTAAATTCATAGCCAAACATCGTTGCATCACTTTGTAGAACACGGAGACAATTGCTGGCACAGCCAAACATGAGATGGGACAACTGCGGCCTTTTTGTTTATGTCACGAACTTTGAAAGCATCGAGTCTTTTGTAATATATTGCAGTATCATAGCCATCAAGTGTTCTTACAGTATGATGGCCATATTGGCCTCCAACTTTTACAGTCCTCCTTTTCCATTATGCCCTTTTCATCACTGATATACTCCGTTCCCCCATCCTTTCTTCTCTCCTATTTCTATTTATATATTCATTTACTGCTTCTTAGCTTCACGAGCGGCCTTGCGAAGAGCTCGTCGTCGAATATCCTCATGCATCCTCTTGTTGAAGTAAATAGTAAGAGGACCGTTGGCACCAGGGATATTCTCAATGAACCACAACATGAAAGAGTGGCTCCACCAGGGGGTGTAAGTGTTGGGAGCAGTCTGGTAACCACCAAGACCAACCTTGCCGAGAGTAGCCTTGACAAAGTTGCGAGCGGTAGGAACAAGAAGACTAGGACGGCGGACCTTGCTCATGGCGGTGGTGACAAGGTGGCTCAGAACAAGGTAGACATCAACATTATCATCAGCGAGCTCGGCAGAGAGGGCGTTGCTCCACTGCTGGAGGAAAGCCTTGCTACCAGAGTAAGTCGCCAAGAGAGCAGTAGGAGTCCAGCCACCGAAAGAGCCCATTGTAAGGATGAGACCGCGCTTTCGCTGCTTCAGGATAGGAGCAACGACCTGAGTCACTCGGAGAGTGCCAATGCAGTTGATGGTCACAATGTTCTGAAGCTCCTCCTTGGGAGTCTCGAGGAAGGGAACGGGAATGCTATGGCTCTGACCAACGTTGTTGATGAGAATACCAACATCAAGACCAGAGATCAGCTCGCTCAGACGCTCATAATCCGCATCGCTGTTCTGCGAGAAGTCCATGTCAAGGACCTTGACCTGGAGACCCTTTCCAGGGTACTTCTGTTGAATCTCGGCGGCGAGGCTCTCGAGCTTGGAGAGGGTTCGGGAAACGAGGACAAGGTTGAAGCCCTTGGCAGCGAGCTGCAGAGCATATTCTTTGCCGAGACCATCAGAGGCACCGGTAATGACGGCCCAGGTACCAGGCTTTCCATACTTGCGAAGCTGCAAAAACAATTGTTAGTATAAAGCTCAATTAGGGTGTAGAATCAACTCACGTTGGTGCCTCCAAGGACAAAAGCGCTGAGGACAAGCTGGAGATAGCTCAAGATCTTCGATCCTAGGAAGAGAGCACCAATACCAGCAAGACCCCACTGAAGAGGCTGCGGTACGTTATGGAGAAAGTCTGTAACGGCATCCATATTTGAGTACAAAAAGAATTGACTGCCTATGTGAAGAGGGAAAGGAAGAAAGGAAGAAAAGGCGACAGTCACAAGATAAAGTACAAATGCCCCTCGGCTCTTGATGGGGTCTTGGCTCTTAGGCCGGCGGACAATTAATTCAATTGAATTGTTAGGTGGTATTACCCCTGACGTTGTTGAGTTGGCCCAAGCTTCTTCGGCCTTTGGTCCCCGATGACAGGTCCCTCTCTCACCAAAAACAGACCATTCAGCTTGCCTTACACCAATCTCAACCCGCCGTTTCAATTTAACGACTGCATTACAACCACAGCAATAGCAGTTGTTGAGCCTCTCTGTCTGTCCCGCTTACACCGGTCAATTCTTCTTCATCTTGTCAAAATGGACGCTCTCAAGGCTTTCCTCCCTGAAGCAAAGGGTGTTCTGCCCTATTATATGATCATCGTAAGAGCCGTTCCCTGACACCCAGGAACCAAATAAGATGCTGACCACTTACTCCAGCTATCCATCATCTCGATCGGAAACTCGCTGCAGACGTATACAACCCTACACTTTTCCCGGCGAGTCTACAACGGCAAATTCGTTCGCAACCCGAAGCTCCCCTCTAAGACCAACAATTTCGAACCAGAGGATCAGATCAATAAGCTGGTTCCTGCTCCTCAAAACGACCCCAAGGCCACCGATCAGTTGACCCCCCTTGCTGGAAGACTGTTCGGTACCTGGACACTTATCACTTGCGTTGTTCGATGCTACGCAGCTTACAACCTCCACATTGGTCCCGTTTACACCATTGCTTACTGGACATATGTTGTTGCCCTTGGACACTTTGCCAGTGAGCTGTTCATCTTCAAGACCATGACTTTTGGTCTTCCCCAGTACTTTCCTTTCACCCTGGCTTCCATTTCTCTTATCTGGATGCCTCTTGTCCGTGACTACTACGTCAAATACAACTAAATAAGGCTATAAATGGTGAGAGGAGGTGAACTGGTGAATCGGTGAATATAAAATAGATATGTTTCTAGATGTCACTGAAAAGGGCATAACGGCAACTCATGGTTATATATAAAAAAATAGTCTAGATTTTAATGGTTTAATCTTCAGGCTCTGGGCCTACAGATTCTTGCGATAGAGTTCTCCTCCACAGTTCCTCAAACGGACTGTGGCCTGCTCAGGTGTGATATCACGCTGAGGCTCTGCCAGAAGTTCATAGCCAACAAGGAACTTCTTGACAGTGGCCGAACGCAGTAGAGGTGGGTAAAAGTGCATATGGAAGTATGCGCTCTCCAATTCCTCGGGTGTTCCATCGAGAGGCGCTTGGTGGAGACCAGAACTGTAAGGAAAGTTGCATTCAAACAAGTTGTCGTATCTTCGGGTAACTTCTTGAATGGCTTCGGCGAATTGTAGTCGCTCCGCGGGCTTGAAGTCGAGGAGGGATCCGATGTGTCGCTTAGGCAGAACGAGGACCTCAAAGGGCCACACAGCCCACCAGGGGCACACAATCACAAAAGCGTCGTTCTCCCAGACAACTCGTTCTTGCTTTTCAAGCTCCAACTTGACATAATCGCCTAGGAGGTTTCGGCCACCATGCTGTTCTCGGTACTTGGCCATCTGCACAAGCTCCTTGCCTGGCTCTTCGGGCATGGTTGATGTGGTCCAGACCTGGCAATGAGGATGAGGGTTTGAGCAGCCCATGGCAGCGCCCTTGTTCTCAAAGATTTGCATATATCGGTACTGCTCCTCAGGAGAAGGGGCAGCGTCCTTTGGCATGGCAATGGCGAGCTTCTCAGCTTCAGCGGCCCGAGGGTTTGACGATGTTAAATGGTTGGCATAGATACGAGTCCAATGCTCAATAACAGGAACGATTTCCTCAGCTGTCATGTCGGCCAGAGTAACATGATGCTTGGGAGAGAAAGTGAGAACGTAGCATACACCCTTGACACCCTGAGCTTGAAGGAGAAGAGATTCCAAGTCATTAGAGGAGGCCTTCGCATCATAATCGGGCTGCTCTTGCTTGACGGCGCTGTAGTCGTTTACAAAAGCAAAAGTCTTCTCGTAATTCGGATTTTGGTCGCCAGCGGCTCGAGAGTTGCCAGGACAGAGATAACACTGAGTTTGTCAGGCTATTGAGTTGTTATGATGTGGTGTCATGAGCGTACTTTGGGGTCATATTCTGGGAGTTTTGATGCGACAGCAGCTTCTTGTTGGCCTCTATTTCATGTCAGATAATTCTCTAATAAAATTATGAGATACTTACTGCCAAGGTCGCTTCGTGCGATGAGGCGATACAAGCAGCCATGAATCCGTGAGGGGATTATATCGACGGTGGGAGATATCGTCAAGAATTTGATCAGGCATGATGATAGTGGGGTGACAGTAGGAAATGAATGAGGGGTTGAGGGAGTCTATGAATGTTTTGAGACGGATTCAGCTTTAATTTATTACTGCTGAAAGCCGAGGCTAGTTATAGACGATAGAAGATTGATACCTAACTAATAATGACTCTACGGGAATCCTGAATGGCGCGGTTCAACGGTGATATTTTCGGCCGTGTTTTCGGGGCAGTCTTTTTTTTATGAGTGGGCTGCCCAACTGTTGTGTTATTTTAGTGATCAAGTTATCAGACTGGCTCTGGTGTAAGCAGTTGTCATGATTTGTAGGTACATATATTGATTATCATTTAATGTAGCAGCACCATATACTTATCTTAGGTCTTTCTGGAACTTGACCTCCGTCATAAGCAAAAGGATCTTAGACCTGTACAATGTTGAATGATTCCTTCATCGTTTCTCAAGTCTTGGTCAATTCAAGCTGTGGAGATTAAACAATTGGGGGTTGGCGTCACTTGCTCGTGGCGGGGATATGCGGCCCGGAGAGAAAAGAAAGCTTCCACGTGACTTTTAAAGACTCCAGCGTGGGGTTGCTGCTAGCGGCCTTTGGCCCCCCATTCGAACCTAACAAACCCGCCCTGCAGCTCAAGTCCGGTGCACTTCAGCCCCAGACCAGCTCCTGTCAGCGCAACCTGAGCCTAAACGCCATAATCAACAACATCTGCCCCCTCGACAAATCGACCCATCACCGATTCCATCAACAACAACCTCAAATCGACATTTTCCATCGAATTTCGCGTCGCAACATCTTCCTCAACAATTGCGCATTATCAGAAACCTCTTTTTGCACTTATATCGCGCTCTGCGCAGCTTCGTAACCGTCACTACTTCTAGACAGGGGGGGTAACGACGAACCTCCCGGCCCGACATCGCAGCCGGCGATATGGGTGTGATACGCAAAAAGACTATCACAAGAGGTGGTGAAGGCGGTGTAAAATATGTTTGCGATGTGTGCTCATCAGATATCACGTCTACAGTAAGTTCCTTTGCTGTGCTGGCTAGTGTCTGAATCTTGGTTGGAAACGTGAAGACGCGCTTCGGAGATATACCGGCTAAACTCAATTGATGTCATGATGGGGTTGCTAATCATGTTGGTGTTGATATAGGTCCGTATCCGATGCGCCGACCCTGCCTGCAGTGACTTCGATCTATGTGTTTCTTGTTTCGCCAAAGGTGAATCGCGAAATGCGCATAATCCCGCGACACATGCGTTTCGTGTGATTGAACAAAATTCATTCCCCATCTTCGATCGAGAATGGGGTGCCGACGAAGAGTTACTTCTTCTCGAGGGTGCTGAAATCTACGGCCTTGGTTCATGGGCCGATATCGCAGACCACATTGGCGGTTTCCGCGAGAAGGATGAGGTTCGCGATCATTATTTATCGACTTACGTCGACTCACCTCGCTTTCCGCTACCGGAACGATGTAGCCCTCATGATTGCGAGTTAGCCAACGAGATTCCCAGAGAAGAGTTTCAAGCACGGAAGAAGAGGAGGATAGAAGAGCGACGAGATGCAGCTAAGAACGCACCTGCTCTACAACCCAAAACGAAACCAACAGCTAGTGTGCCCAGCTGTCACGAGATCCAAGGATACATGCCTGGTCGATTGGAGTTTGAGACCGAATATGCAAATGAAGCAGAAGAGGCTGTCCAATTGATGCAATTCGATCCAGGTGATGGACTCAACCCAAGGACCGGCGAGCTTGAGCCTGAAATGGAGCTCAAGCTTACTGTCATGGACATATATAACGCTCGACTGACACAACGTGTGGAGCGCAAAAAGGTCATCTTTGAGCACAATCTCCTTGACTATAGGGAGAACACAAAGCTGGAGAAGAAGCGGACTAAAGAAGAAAAGGACTTGCTGCAGAAGGCCAAGCCATTTGCTCGCATGATGAACCGTCAAGACTTTGAAGAGCTGAACCAAGGTCTTTTAGATGAACTCAACCTGCGACAAGCTATCACGCAGCTACAAGAATGGCGAAATATGCGAATTGGAGACCTTCGAAGCGGCGAAAAGTACGAGAACGAAAAGGCTCAACGGATCCAAAAGGCAATTCCCATGGGATCAATGGATCGCGAGCGTTTGGCATCTGCACAGAGGTCTAAGCAGCCTCCTCCTCCCGAGCCTCCAAGTGGATCAGCGCTTCTAATTGCACCAGAACTCCCTGCTCGGCTACTACCAACACCTAATGCGGAAGTCAATGGAGATGCAAAGCCGTTGACAAACGGTCATGTAGATGGTCAAACCAATGGTCAGACGAATGGAGTCAATGGAGTAAACGGCCATGCAACACCTAAGCAGAGATACACGGCTCAGCCCATCTCCGGCGTACAACCAATGCCCATGACCCAAGACACAGCACCGGACTTACATCTCCTCACACCAGAAGAGGTCAAGCTCTGCGAGGTTATCAGATTACAGCCCAAGCCATATCTCATGATTAAAGAGCAGATTCTTAAAGAGGCCCTCAAGACAAACGGCACACTGAAGAAGAAGCAGGCAAAGGAGATCTGTAGGCTGGACTCGCAGAAAGGAGGGCGTATATTCGATTTCTTTATTAATTCGGGATGGGTGGGCAAGGCGTGATTTGGTTTGGTCGTTTACTGTTTAAAATACCCTTTTGAAGATGAGGAATGGAAATGGCGCTGAGCGTTTGCAAGGAATTATATAGTATGGCTCAAGGGAGTGTGGATAGATGTCACCAATACAATACGATGTTTGAAGATAGTGATACGTGTTTGTGTTTCTAAATGTCACAGATGAGGTGGTATGCGAAACTCGTTCAGGGGCCTAAGATGCAGGATCTCGATCCTAAGGGACGAAAATGCTCAGACAAGTTTAAGACATTTTATGATGACCTTAGCAAGCCTTTTGATAATTTATTTTATATCCTCTAGTCCAAGGTCTAATGGTTTTGATACCCGAACCCCTGAGCCTTGTCTGCCTATACAAGAAATCTTAGTCGATATGTGCCCAACCCCTCCAGCGTGCAATGTGTCTTAGTGAATTGGTACTTCTTCCAATATCCGATATATCTCAGATTGATGTGACGAGCTCAGTATTGTTATTCATTCTACTCATCAGCCCGAATATGGAGGTGGTGGCGAATTAAGGATTAGTGCTGCAGCAGGTGCTGAGGGATCCGTGACTGTAGAGCCCTTGTTCATGGGAACATGACGGCAGCTGGTATATCCCCGTTCTAAGTCACGTTGGCGCCTGCGTTTAGCTTTGCGGATATTGGGTGGTATATTTCCGGCTGCGACAGGAGGCTGGGTTATCTCGACGGCTCCTGGTTTCTTCCACTTCTTTATCAACACGTAGACAAAGAAAACTGCGACTCCGGCAAAAACAATGGAGAAGAAGCATATAAGGCCAAGGTTTGCCTTGTTATCCCTGTTCGGGACTTCTGGGCTTAGATTTTGTACTTGTGGGCGGAGATCCATTTCGGGCGCTTTCTGGTCTTTTCTTTGATTAGGGGACAAGAGGGAGCTGGTGTCGAATGATGTGTAGAAGGGGTACGCTTCAGTATATAGATACTATTAGCAGGATGGTTGGTGAAATGGAACTCGATTGTAAGGTTATTTTTCTTAGTGGCCCAGTCGGACTTTGAAGCTGGTTGAAAAAGGGGGTATTAGTCGGCAGCCCAGGTTAAATAACCTTGAGTTCATAGATGGTCCGATCAGGTGCTGAGAAATAAATATAAGGTTAGGATGTTGATTGAATATATGAGTCGTCGTTGTGTCGAGAGGCATGTGGCCGAAGTGAAACTCATATAAAGTTGTTGCTGTCCACAGTAAGGGCCTTCAAGCTCCGGGATTTGATGAGCGTGCGTGATCAGATGAATCATCCAAGATGATCACCTGATGGATCTGGCTCTATCACCTTATCTCGTGGAACATAACAAGGAGGCGGAGTGGCCGGAGGAGAGTAAGGAGGCGGAGGAGGCGGGGAGCGCCGTGGCGGCGGCAGAAGA
The DNA here is from genome assembly GCA_002980475.2 of Fusarium beomiforme. Classification (NCBI taxonomy): domain Eukaryota; kingdom Fungi; phylum Ascomycota; class Sordariomycetes; order Hypocreales; family Nectriaceae; genus Fusarium; species Fusarium beomiforme. Next base: position 211,394 of record PVQB02000036.1, on the reverse strand, counting down.
GCAAGTTGTACAGGAGCGGGATTGACGAACAAGCTCTCATAGCTTGGCTCCCGATTTATGACGATTCTTCCTCGCTCTTCGTCTCTAACATGGTCTTTGGGGAGGCAGAAATTGGCTTTAATGAGACCAAAGAGGTAAAAGGCGGAAAAGCCACCGAGGACTACCGCCAGGGTTGTCACCTGGCTAACTGAAAAGCTCATAGTATTGTATCGTATACCGTGAGCATGAGTGAAGGTGTAATAGAAGAATAGAATATTGGAGAGAGTGATGCTGTCATGGATGTGAGCCTGAATGTCTTTATATAATCCCTGAGTTTCGTCCCAAGGTTAACGTTCAGGAATACTGGGAACACTCAAGTCGAGTCACTGAATCAATTCTCTTTAAAGACAAGTCTGAGTTTGCTAAAACTTTTGGTTTCTGATTCTTTGCACTTTCTATCAGTAAGTTTACATGTCCAAGTTTAAGCCTTTCACTGCCCCTCTCCTTCCAACCACGAGATGATGAACCAAGTGTTCCTGCAGATATTCCCAAGTTGAGTCAGGAACCGCAAACAGAGCAGACTCTCTTTCCGTTGAGACCTTCATTTCTTCAACAATAACTCCTAATTCTTCTCAATGTCCTTTTGGTCGCCAGTGCTGTAGGGCGTGAAGGGGCCGCAAGTTCGTGAAGGAGCCAGGTGAGCAGCCTGGGGTCCAGCAGGAGTTGCATAGTCGGTCGAATACATTGAAGCAACGTCAACGTCCCTTGATGCATAGGGAGGACCTTCGTGCCTTTCCACAACAATTCTGAGCAAGTCAAGGTTGCGCTGGTCGAGCGAGTTAGGCTTTCTCTCATAATGGTCAAGCAGCCTCGCAAGCTTGGCATTGTCCAATCTGTTGACCCAGTTCCAGCCCATCTTTCGACCGATAGCCTTAGCAAGGCTTCCCATCAGGATCAAGAGAGCAGTAAGCAAGCAAGTCATGATTCCCACAATGACAATGACGGAGAGGAGGCCCCAGACGGTGAGTTCATTGGGCACCTTGTCGGAATCATGACGCGTGATAGTGTTCCTGGTAAAGGTTTGGAGAGGGGTGTGAGGTACAATAGTGAGAGGTCGAGTAGAGAAGCGACCTGGACGATAGTTGTTCCAACGACTAGTACTAAAGGTCTTGCGAGCGGGCTTCAATTGGTTGTCATCCTTTGGCTCAGGCTTTTCTGTAGCTTTGACCTTGCCGAAATCGTAGTCTGGCTTTCTGTAGGGGGTCTTGGTGGTAGTAGGAAGACGGAAGGGCTTTAGATCTTCAGGAATGACAGGGCCAAGGCGACCAAGAGGGCGAATGGGCTTGTAAATCTCGTCGCCCGTCCAAACCATCGGTTTCTTCTGTCCATCCTTCCGGGGCTTTGGATCTTCAGGGGTGACAGGGCCAAGACGACCAATATGGCGAGTGGGCTCGTAAATCTCGTCGCCCGTCCAAACCATTGGGTTCTTCCCGTCCAAGCGAGACTTTGGATCTTTCTTGGCCTTGAGTTCCAAGCGAGGCATTGTATTCTCCTTGTCCTTTTGACCCGGCCAAAGGTTTTGGACCTTCTTGTCTTTCAGAGCCAACCAAGGCTTTGGAAGCTTCTTGTCCTTCAGAGTCATCCAAGGCGTTGAATCCTTCTTGGCTTTTCGATCCATCTCGGACCATCGGTTCCACCGGTCCATCCCATGTTTGGGATTCTTCTTGACTTTTGGATCCCCGCCGGATTCTGGAATGATCATAGGCATCTTGAACATGAGTGTCTTGTGTAAATGAAGGTTGGAGATGATTGTTATGTGAGGATTGCGAGAACTCTCTTGGTAAGTCTGATGAGTCTTAGGGAGGCGAAAGATGGACAGTCCATGGGGAAAAGAAGGTATCTTATAACATTTTTCGACGGCCACGAAAGTATATCACTCTTGCCCTAACCCTTTGGACGATCATGAGGAGAAAAGTTTCGCTGAGGATAAACATGAGTTGCCAAAGTTTAAAGATATTTGTTGAGCCGTGTGAACAGATTAACTTTTACGAGTTTTCGCGACGAAACAGGTACCCAAACTCTACAATGTTGCCAGATTACCCAATTGAGCTTGAGAATAGCACAAGATGTCGCAAATCCCCTCTTTGAGAAGCCTGTCCGTAAGTCAGTTGGGAATTAGTTTGGTAACTGCCAACTACTGACCTTTGATCAAGCTCTACCATCTATCACACTATCTTCCTACGGCCTCACCCTTTCCAAGCAACGTCTATCCTCTTCGATCTGACCTCTTGTTCCCATCCTCAAATCCATCCAAGAGCATCAGGGTCTGATATCTAAATCCTCATCAATTGTTTGACATCACCACCATGGCCTCCATGATACCTCCCGAGAAAGAAGAATCTCAAGCCCATGTTCAGAGAGACTACGACGTATGTTCAAACACTGAGAGTTTCCTCACGATGCAGAACAAGTCGATGCTGACTCCGACCAGGATGAGTTCTATTCCCCATATAACTGGTTCAATAACCCAGACAAAGCGAATGAACGCATCGTTGTCTTCGCGGCTTCAAGCGGCCTCTTGTTCGTCATAGTCCTCATTCTTGTTTGGCGAATCCGCAAGTCGAAAAAGGCTGCGGCTGCGGCGGCTACACCGCCGGATGATGATGAAGAAGAATGAGTCTAAGCGAGGTTGGAGTTCTTGTAAGTAGATGCCCTGCTTGTCTCGTATGATTTGGCTAACTTCCTTTGAAGTTCAAGTGTGATGCGAAATTGGGGATCCTTGTCATTGTCGTAGGATGGGCTGGGCAGGCATTAAGCACCATTGCAGTCTTGATACCGACTTCCAAGAGCTTCATCTTTCATTTCTCATCACTACAACTCTCTCCAACCATTACCATATCTTGCATTTTCTTCTTCTTCTTCTTCTTCTTCTTTGGTTAAAGGGGCGTTGGTTGGGTACCGCTATTCTTTACTTGCTGCTTCAGATCGAAGCTCCAGTCAAGTTCGAGACTGGCAATAGTGCAGAGACTTATAGGTATTAATCATGAGAAAATTGAAGCTATTTATGTTCTAACTTGCAATTCTTGGTAGCAAGCTCTCTGTCTTCTCCGTACCCTCTGGCCTCTGCTAGCATCTTGGCCAAAACACAATAGGAAGCATAAGATAGAATTGTCGGTGTTATATGCAGACTAAACTCCAGCGCTTCAATTATCAATAGTTATCCCACAAATCTTTCACATATCCTTCAGTCAACCGCTCATCCTCTCCATAAACTTCTTGCCACCCTGAAAATCCCCTATCCAGCACGAAAACATCTTGACCGCTCTCTCCCTTGGGATCCTCACCCATAGACTTCAACAGACCATCCCGCTCACGAAGGTACTTGAGCGCCGCACTCGGGCCCCGCTGCTGACTTAACGCACAATGAAAGACAACTGTCTTTTTGTCTTTCAGACGTCGAACCAGAGTTGGCATCATGGCATCAAGTGTATGTGCGGGGATATTTGTTGAGCCCTTGATATGACCACCAATGTAATCTTAAATCGTCAGATTGAAAGTTTTTGGGATCGAGAAGATGACTCTTTTCTCAAAGAAGGTTTGGAGGTTAACTTACCATTATCACGAACATCGATAACAGCGAATGTGGGATCTGTGGCGTTGACTTCCCCTAAGATTTTCTCAGAGAGAGACTTGGCCGATAGCCGCTTTAGTGAGGCGATTGTGGTCATTGTGCGAGCCTGTGGACGAAAGGGCTCGATTATTCTTCTCAGGAGTTGCATGCGTGAATGAGGTTGGATAAGATGGATCAAGATGAGGCTCTTGTAGATTAGATTGAGGCAGAGCTATTTTTACTTTGATCCTTGGCGGCGGAACCCCACATGCATGACCGATGTTATTGTTAGTGACATGCTCACCAATGTTACGAAAGCAATTCGGGGCTTATTGGTTTTGAATTAAAGCTTCATACTTCACTGCCCCTCTGAGTCAGTTGAGATCCTGTGTTGCGATCCGATATTGGAGCCTGGAGAGAGAACGTCAAGATCCGAGGCCTTCGTTGCAGTCGACGCTAAAACAGTCCTCACGATAGAGCAAGAGTTCGAATCCCAAAGTAACCGAATTTCGCGTTGGCCTCTAGTTCTTCTTTGATTCTTCGATATCTCTCTGTGTGAATTATTCATTCTCATTTTATTTATTGAAAAAGAGGTATCTTGATTTAAGGTTATGTGAATGACTTTGCAACTACTACGATATTTTTTTACCACCTAGATAGTATCAATGAGATCTCTTAGAACAAAACCATACCGATTAGTGCAGCAGTTTCTATCTACTAGATAATTTCTAATATGATACTGTTATAATAGAATTTAATCAGAAATAAATTCCAGCACATGCTTCACTCTTATCTACCCAGAAAATACAATGGCCAACTTGATCGCGATGTAAATGACAGCGGTGTCGTTACCCTGGAGGCTCGGAAAACATCCCAGCTTCTACCCCTGTAATATGTAACATGACGCACCAAACGACTGGGGCTATTAGCTGACCATTGATCAATTCCGCACTGGCACAAACTTGGACTGCAAACGCACTAACAAACAACCCACATTCTTCTGTCGTTCTAGGCTTTTGCTTGTTTATTACATGGCCTGTTTGTCAATTGCGCTCTTGTTATGATTAGCTTATTTGCATGCGACGGCCACAAACAATTCGTACTGTTAAGACCACTTTCAACTCGCTACGACCGCTTTCTACAACTTGCACTAGCAGCTCAACATTTACCCCGCGACAATACGGACACAGACTGTACTCTACTGTAAAGATGGGCTCGCAACCAGAGAAGGAGAATGGGCGTGTGGATCTTCGCCCAGAGGAAGTGATCGCAGACTTGGGTTTTACACCTATGGTCAAGGTCGCCGATCCATGGACCGTTGACAAGGTGGTTAAGGAGATTCCTGGTGGTGCTCCTACTGAAGAGTCCTCTTCGCCGCTCCCTTTCTTCCACATGCTTGAAAGACTCAAGACAACCAAGCGAGAAGGATGGAGGCGATTTGGCATCTCTAGGTAAGATTTTGGCCCCCCAGGTTCAAGACGTCACTAACATGTGATAGGGGAGAGTCTATCGCCGACCACATGTATCGCATGTCTCTAATCTCCATGTTTGCGCCCCCCTCTCTCGCCCCGAAGCTCGACCTTTCCAAGTGCATGAAGATGTGTCTTATTCACGATATGGCAGAACTTCTTGTCGGCGACATCACACCTGTCGACGGCGTCCCCAAGCCCGAGAAGAGCCGACGAGAATCCGAGACGATGGACTTTTTGACCAAGAACTTGTTACGAAACGTTGCAGGCGGCACAACAGGCGAGGATATCCGCGCTATTTGGCAGGAATATGAGGACTCTGAGACACTTGAGAGTCACTTTGTGCACGATGTGGACAAGATGGAGCTTCTTCTGCAAATGGTGGAGTATGAGAAGCGCGGTGAGGGTAAGGTAGATCTAGGCGAATTCGCGTACGTCGCGACCAGGATGACACTTCCGGAGATGAAGGCCTGGGGCCAAGAGGTCCTCAAGGAGAGAGAGGCTTTCTGGGGAAGTAAGGAGCATGTTCATGGAGAGCAGGGTGTCGATGGAGGTGTCGCGTCTGAGCGAAAGGGCCAACAAGACAACTACTACAACAGAGCTTAGTGCTTGGCACTGAAGGCCTAGAGTTATGAGAAGGATGGATGGGTGAATGATACCAATGACCTTGGGGTGATGGCGTATGGAATAGAAGAGCTTGGACGCAGGGTTTAGAGGATTTCACGAGATATGAGGCATAGACTGAATAGAAGTTAAGGCAACGAATAACGATAGCAAAGCACACTTGAACTCAAGGGACTCTGATCATGGTGATTACTGCTTAAGACCCCCGTGTGGATCATTCATCGCTTCGGACATGAAGGATATTAGAGTAATTTAACCAAGACAATAAAGCAATGCAAATGATCTCAACATTCCAAGATTTGGTATAGATAGGAGAAGGGGAACCTTCGCATCTACAAGGAGCAACCATTTCCATCCACTGTTCTCTTTTTGATGCTCTTGGTTTAGCTGAACCCTGTCGATCCCCATTGAGTGGACCAAACTCTTGGAATCAGCCACACAAGAAGAAGCTGGAGCTATAAGTCTGCAACAGACCGATAGCTTCCCGTTCTCCGCATACCATTCCATTCAGGAGGGGAAAGAAAGCCTATTCATCTTGACGCCTTTCTAATCCTCTTGTTCTTTAGAAGGCTTCTTTTATTGCCATCATTGTTACCTATCTACTTTTACTGCCAATAGCGGCTCTTGAGCAACTGCCAGGATCAACCACCAACTGACCAATCACACACCGACCCTGACGCTGCTGCAGGCGCTGGCCCCCCAACCATTGTTTACTTACTCGCCCCGTCTACATTTTGTCGGCTGCAGAACATCCTATCTAATCCAATACATCATAATCGATAATCAAGCCTCACATCCAAGGCGCATCTCCGACACTGTGTGTGCATCTACGGTGCCCTTCCCGCTGATACGAGCGCCAATCTTTTGGCTGCGTCTATCGAGTTAGAGTTGGGCGCTTTCTTGCAGCCAGGCAGCCTCCCCCTCCATTGCCATCCATGCTGTCGTCATCACAAGACACAACCTTTTATCTCACCCAACGTTAATTAGTCACGCGGGCGCTCAACAACCATCGCCATCGATTTCGAACATCGCTTTCTCGTCGATTACAATCTCGTCTCCAGATACGAATATTCGCTTTACGCTTACCCCAGACCCGCTTATACGATAGACGACTGAGATGTGTCTCGGCTGTTGTTAAGCTTGGTCTTGAGTTGTACAGCTTCGCCTCCACTCGATAAGACGATTTTTCTCTCTTTGGACCGCACGCGCGTGTGAACATACCATTCGCTGTTCAGGGCCCCATCGCTTAGGCAGAATGACGATCCCTTCACATTTCCACATGCCTGGTGGCTTCAATAGAGAAGGCGTTCATCCTGGCCTGTTTCGCCCACCTATGTCACCAAGCTCGAGCACTAGCTACGGATATGCTTCACCGTACAGCACAGCCACCGCTGATGGACAAGCTACAAAACGAAAGAGACATTGCGATGATATCTCACGATCGCAGGATTTTCGCATGCAGGATGACAACGACCGACATGGTTATTTTGGGACACCCGTAGCGCGGATGAGGAATGAGGAGAGTCGGTACCAGCTTGCTGGACAGCTTGACACCCCGAGCTCTGGTCCCTTTGATAGTGGTATACTTGGCGAGAGCATGTACTCGGACTCAGATTATCGCAAAGCGCTTGGATCAAAACGAACACAGAACGATGTTGACCATGGAGCTGGACCTACACAACTGTTCAATCTGCCTCCCCAGCCGATGCAATCCAAAAGCTGGGGTAGCTTCGCATTTTCTACCATAGGAGGTGTCGTCGGACGAGTTTGGGAGTTTTGCAAAACAGGATCATTCCGAGGATTCCAGGCTGGCGGCGGAATGGCCTTTACGATGAACGCAGGCAGGGTCGAAGAGCTGGACCAGACACTATTCGAGAGTCAGCAACTTCCTGGCCGATTTCCACCATCGCAAGAAGATTACTTCAACCAGAACCAGCCAGACAACGCAGACCAAGGCGGCAACAGCGGCGCATCTACACCCACAGCACCGCATCCGAAACGAAGACATACAGACACCAAAGATGAACTTGGCAGGAATTGGGTTATGGTGAGTGATGAGAAACCAGCTGAGCCTGAACCCAAGCCTGAGCCTCCACTACGACGTCCGTCTTATCGACCATCTCCTCGATCGCGAAACTCGGGCCCCTCTATGGCTACAGGTCGACGCATCAGTGCCGCTCCATCAGCCCGATTCTCTTCTGCCTCTACGCCCGGTCAGCGACGATCCACTACGAATCGCCCAACTAGCCGTCTGTCACACGCAGCCGCATCACCTTCTCCACGTCCGGCTTCAACAGCATCGTTCGCGTCACTTGCTCCCCTCGCTTCCCCTCGGATAGAATCTCCCAGCAGGATACCTCAGCCCACTCGCTCCACACGCCGAACTGCCACCATCTCATCGCCGATAATAAAACCGCCGTCGCACCGTCGGTCTCACTCTAATGCCTCAGTAGCATCAGGACGTACATCAGCAGAAGCAAGTCCCCGTCTCACCGCAGAGGCCAAGCATCTCGCAGCACGTCGTAAGATGGAAGAACGAGATGCAGACGTGCGGATCAACGCTTTCAACAAGCAATTACAGGACATGATTCGCCAGGGTAGAGAGGCTTTGGGTACGACAATTGAAGTGGAGGGTAATTGGGAGGATGACCTGTGAACGACTCCAGCCGCATCCATCCATCCACAACTACCTCGTGACGACCCATTAGACATTTTGAAGCCACCTTCCTACCATGTGAATATTCTCACTGATACCCTCATTTCTTTCGTTTCTTACTACCTGGGCAGCATCGTCGGGGGATTTGACAGGACGTGTTTGTGCAAGAGGGATCTTTGCGTCAGGAGTTGATTGGTGATCTGGGCGTTTAAGCGAATGGAACTGACTCTTTGCTTGTCAGTCACACACAAACCTACAACTAACTGACTGATTTCTTGGCAGTTATAAATAACTGCCTGATTTATTCGTTTACCTCGAGGATCGATAACCTTGTCTAAATAAGCATAAAAACTTTTCTTCTTTTCTTAAACTCCTGTTTAACTCCGTACGGACGACTGGGATGGATATCCGCGCGAACGGTGATATACCAACCCAGCTTCTATAATAGGGAAGACGTGAAGGCCTCGAATCGCTCCAATCATACCGGCCTTCGCTGTAAACGCTCGACCAGGCCTTGTCTCTAGGCCCGGGTTATTGTACCCGAAGCGGAGTATCGGAGCCCCTAGTTCATTATTGCACGTTTGATATCATCTGGAGAACCTCAGGACAAATCCTTCCCGTTCATGGATGCTCCCTGCGCTGACGGCCTTCAACGGCCTTTGTGATTGACGTCTTTGAGGCTCGTATTTGTTGTCTATGTGAGAACATTAGGCTTTGTTAATCAGCCTTGGCTATGTCTTGGCAAGGCCAGCTCAGACGACAATCGGTAATTGTCCACTGAAGATGGGGTGCGTTGTTTTTTTCTTCTCCTTTATGCAGCCTGACTACGGGCTCTGATGATAAATCCATTAAACTGGTAAATGGACTTGGCGTAGGTAAATATAGGTCTACCTTGTTGTAGATCTAACGGCTGAGGCTTAGAACTACCCATCCTTAGGTTTCGGGCTACTGTATATGGAAACGTTGATGTGATGCGAGTTGCATATCAGTAATCTCACAGCAAAAGAAACAGCCAGGGCCCCATAAATGATTTGCAACGAGATGCATGCTTTGGTGAGAAAGGGGGCTTACTTCGGAGGTTTTGGTCTCCGTCTTGGTCACTGACCTGACCTGGCTGTGATTATTACCGTTGTTGTCTCTTTTGCTTTTTTAGAGTCTCTCGCTCTCCTGACGATGAAGATGAAGTATCCATTGGAGGTGGATATGGATGGATGAGTTCGGTTATCGACGCGAGAGACTAAGCTAAAATTGGGCGTTTTTTTTTTTCGGGTTCGAGACCGTGAGTCTTGAGAACAGACAGTGGATTTCGTTCGGACTGCACGGATATTTGCGTGATGGAATAAGCTCTAGCTAGTTGTGTTGAGTAAATGGAATTTTACTTGGCAGTCATGTTCGGCAATTTCTTCGGTTGGACATGTGGAATCGTAGGAGAGTGTTGATGATGTTGAGGTTAACATTGGCATACGTCAAATGGCTTTTGTTGTCGCTCTAATGCAGTGAGCATGCGTCCGTCTGCAGGCAGAGGACTTACATCTATCATGAGTAAGAAAGAGAAATTGGGAGTCACAGGCCGCTCTTATCTTGGCGTCATACGTGCCAACACAAATTATTGAACCAATACCTCCAATACCAATACCACAGCGCTGGTGAGGAAGAAAAAGGCAAAGGGCTGGCCCACGTTCTTTTCAGCTCCGGTGGGTAGCAAATGCTACCGTCTCCTATTTTCTACTGACCTATTGACAGGTCGGCGTCTGCTCAAAGCGGACGCCCAGACTTTGACCGGCGAAAGCCCATTCGAGGGGTTATTCTCCGTTCCTGGTTTCACTTTGGTTTTCGTGAGACGAGCCCTGTTCGGTAATCGCGAGAGTAAGGTTAAGGTTACGTTAACGTTAACTTAGTACCTTATTTAAATTTTTAACCTTAGTGAGCCTTCTCCCTCTCTTTCTTCCAGGGGTGAATAGTCATGGGTCATGGGTTGGTCTGGCCTACCCGCCCTGAACCCCTGGCTGGCTTCAATGGAACCTTTTATCGTCGAACCCAATAGTGGCTGAAACTCTTGTCCTGTGAGCACATGGCATATGCTGCTGCAAGACTCACGAGGAAATAGATAATGGTTTTGGGGCCCTTTTACTCGCTGCAAGAGTACCTGAGACACACAGCAGCCTGCACCAGAGATTGGCTCGAGGATCGTCCCGAATTAGATAGCGCAATACCAAGGACATGGGTATCTTCTCGTATGTATAGCCATTGAACCACGGGATCCTCACAGACGAGCAAAAAGAGGAACATGGCGTAAGAATATCGACTTTTTCGTCAATTGAGCTCATCCACAATTGCATTCTCTATTCTCTATAGCCAATTTAACTGCAAGGTTCCGTCGACCGCCAAGATTCCCGAGTCTCCAGCTCTCTGCATATGATGAAACTCCAGGACCAGTCTTTGAACTCACAACCCCTGCTGCAGGTGTCTGCACACTAAATGCTGCTTGCACAAATAGCTTCTGTACAATACTTGCGCACTATCAAGGGCCATAAGGGCCTCGTACGTCGAGGGCAAGGTTGAGGGGAGGGATACCCATGCTCATAGCTACCACACCTGGCTCTTGGTGATTCAGCTCGGTACGATTGGACTGGTCTCTAGAGCCCGTAGAAGAGAATTGAAGAATAAGTATATATGAAAGAAGTTCCTCTGCCGTTCTAGACGATCTTAGGTTCAACTCAACCGCAGCAGTTCATTCACTCGTTTCTCCTCTCTCTTTTGAAGCTATTATTGTTTCAGTTCTGTCGTTTACGTCTCTTACCATACCATACTATACTATACCATACCCTTTAAACACTCTTCAAAATGCGTTTCTCTGTTCTCGCTACCTGCGCCGGCCTGCTTCAGCTTGCCACTGCCGCTGTCCCTGTTGGCGTTGCCATCAACAAGTGCACTGTCGACAGAAACATCGCCCTCACTTTTGATGACGGTCCTTTCGCCTACACCAACGAGCTTCTCGACCAACTCAAGAAGTACGGCTACAAGGCTACTTTCTTCATGAACGGTAACAACTGGGCCAACATCAACGACTACGCTGCTACCGTCAAGCGTGTCGTCGCCGAGGGCCACCAGCTCGGCTCTCACACGTATGTTTCATCATAGACATATGCTGTGCGACAGTTCGTATATGCTAACACTCACCACAGTTACAGCCATCCTGACCTGGCTACCCTTACCAACGCCAATGTGCGAACCCAGATGACTCGTCTGGAGGCTGAGTTCCTCAAGATCGTTGGAAAGTGGCCCACGTACATGCGAGCTCCTTACTTCAGCTACAACTCCAACACTCTCTCGGTCATGAAGACCCTCGGATACCACGTCATCGATGCTGATGTTGACTCTCTTGACTGGGAGTACAACACTCCTGCTGAGACAAACACCGCTCTTAATCTCTTTAAGAAGGGTATTACCAACGGTGGATCTATTGCTCTCTTCCACGATGTCCACGAGAACACCGTCCGCAACCTCATCCCCAAGGTCCTCGACGCAGTGAAGCGCAGCACTCGCATTCGTAAGGGTTGCCTTTGATCATCTTATTTGTCATAACTAACATTTCATAGCTGTTACTGTTGGCCAGTGCCTCGGTGACCCCGCTGCCAACTGGTACAAGACTACCAAGCGTACCAAGCGTGACCTTGAGGGTGACGAGGAGGTTGAGGATGAGAAGACTGTTGATGAGCGCTCTCTGTCCGAGTATATTGAGCGATCTCGTTTCCGCCGTAACGCCCATCACGCCTAAGCGCATTTTTGTCTTAGTACCTTGTTTCTTTGATGTGACTATGAGTTGTTGGATACATCATTGGAACGAACTGCTGCTCATCTCTCAATTAATATGGCATATAGACAATAGAAATGTCTACTACATAATACATGACCCAATCTTCAATTGATCCTTGCCTTTTATCGTGATGATTTATGGCCCACGTCAATTCACGGTTCATTTAAGCATACCGAAAGCTTAAAGTCTTACATCCTATAGGTCCACTTACACTAACACCCACCTTTCTGGCATCCTTTGCGAGTCAGCACTGCAGAAGCTTGGACTTTTTGATGCTTATCTTTAAGATTTTCATCGCGAGATCATCATGGTCTAGCCAAGACGCAGAATACGAAAAACGATGCGCTGTCAGCCATTGCAACCCAACCATCTCTGGCCCCCAACGTGGAAATTATATGAGCATTGGCAAAGTGTGAGATTCTCGGCTTATGCCCAGGCTTAAGCCAAGTTTTGTTAACTTGGCTAAGCAAACGGGCCGTTTGGGAGTTCTCTCATCACGCGTCCGGGGATTTCTCAATTGGGATTGGGATCTTGATGAACTGTTAGAGTATCGTTGCCTGGGAGCAAATCATTGCCACGCCGCCTCCTGCTGTTTGTCTAGCCTCCCTCATTGAGTGATAATGACACGATGCAGGAATTGGTTCGGGAGTGTTATTGTTACTATAGTATGTAAGGTTTAATTAGTTTGCGAAAGAATCATTGTCATTGGATCTAATACCCTTGGGTCTAGAGCTGCATACTGTTGGTAATGAACAAAAGGCCCCGAATTGATGTCTTAGGCGATCTCTACGATTCTCTTCATGCTATCGCTTTCCAATTGGTCTCCGGGTCGAATATATACAATCACCGTGATTGCGATTCCTTACGATTGATGGTAAGGTTAAGAATAAGATGAACGGAATATAACGAGCCGACATCTTTCATGTCGTCGTTCTTCAGAAGCGGGCTATGCCTGGATGACAACAAGTCTCAATACCACCTAATCTAATCTCAAAGATGGTCAAGACCTTCGACTATTATGCCTTTGATAGATACACTACATATAATCATGCTCTTGGGCCTAGGAGTTATTCAAGGGCTGAAGAACATCAATAGATTTCAAACTACAATCTAGCCTTGCTTTGTTGTTGACTTATCTGAATCTTGGTTCGTTGCCTTAATACTTCTTCTTATCGAGAATCATGTCAAGCTCGGCGGTAGTGCTGCGCAGGCTAGAAGCTGCAAGGTTTTAGATGCACCAAGTGATGCTCCGTTAAGAGTTTCAAATGCCCTCCAAACGATGCACTTCGAGACTACGCATGCCCCATGATGAGACTGAAAGTACGTAGGATGACTAACACCCAACGGCTCGTTATGGTACGACTTTAAAGCTTTGAGGCTTGGCATGGCCCAAATAGGCCTCCCGTATTCATCGTGAGGATGCATCTACCGAAAGCCTCCATATCGAATATGATAGTCCAATGAGTCCAAGAGAATGGCGGCAATGTGGAATAATCAGCGTGCAACAATCTCGACAGAATCCACATAGAGTTAGTTACTTTATCCAGCATCTCATCACGGGTAAATACAGAGCATCCCACCGGTATTCGCATTTGCCGCACAACGGAGAGGCCGTGAGTTCAGCGGCGTGAATCTTGGCATCATAACTGCCGAATATCCTCAACGACCCTGTGCAATAGGCGAAGGTCGTGAATAAAGCCTCAGACCATTCACGCATTAATTATAAAAGCTTTGCAAGTACATTCGCCAAGGGTTCCTGACTCAAGACATACATAAATACATCTGACACAATTATCCCAAGACCCTGACATTTTAAGCATATCGTGCCCTGAAACCTCGCAAACTCTAATCAAGGGCGTCTTGTCCCTTGATCCCGGTCGATATCTAACGTAACATTGACGCCCTGACGTGCTGTCAACTGAACTTTATTCATTTCTTGTCTCACGTATTTTCATGATCTAAGAAAGTTTGTTTGATTTGTATACGGGTGTACGGTAATTGGTAACACGAGAGTTTCACGTCCAAGACAATCGGACTTGATGAATGACCCGAAGTCCTGTTTGTGGAATATGAAGCGGAACAGGATTTATATTGGATAAATAAATGTAAGGTTCCGTGATATTGCTATTTAGCTTCTTTGGGATGGGGATGAATCGTTTTATGTGACTACGTGAGGCTCTAGGGAATTATGTATCTCAAGCAATCTAAGTTGACCGATGTTGAAAGCTTATAATGTCGCTCCACCTGATAAAACTGATATCACAACAATACATACACAGATTATGATCCTTGTTTTAAATTGAAGCTGTTTGCCGCACAACGGAGAGGAATTGAGTTCAGCGACGAGCCTTGGCATTCTATCTACCAAATATCCTCAACTGATCAGGCCCGTCCAGTGCACGTAGGCTTAGCACTGGACTCCTTCTCCATGCCTTGATGAACGGGAGGCTCAAAAGACACGCTTGTTTGATTACGTAAGGCGTCACCTATCTAGATAATCGAGCCCGGAGTTATATGATCAATGATTCCAGATAGTTTGACCTGCTTGTAGACAGCAAATTACGGCATAAGAGAAGAATTTTCCTTGAGATCTTTTATCTCTAACTGCCTTCGGAGTATAAAGCAAACTTGGTTCCCCGCCCGTTTCTGCCCAAACTTTTCAAATTCCTATTTGCTGTCGGTGTCCCGTCCTACGACTAGAATACTGGATTCATTCAGGCATTTCACGCCGTTGAAATCTTAATAATGACCCCAGCTTAATTTTTGAAAACTCTCAGCATTCTTCAGGACTCGTTGATACTCTCTATCTTTTGAGATATCATACAAGCCCGGGGACAAATTATAGATAATGGTAGAACTCAGCTTCTTAAGTACGGTTTCTGCTAAGGTTATGTGCGTTCAGCTGGAGCCCAACCCTATGAAAGGAATTGCGAGAATCCCTCCCCGTCTTATGTATCTTATTATATAATACCTCTGATAGGGTGTGTTGTCCATTCATGCTTCCCTTGTATGCCCTTAATTTCAGTTATACCAAGTGATATCTCAGTATTCTGAAGTTTAATAAGGAAATAAGCTTCATTTGAAAAAGTTATATCAACTCTATAAAACTGCTTCCGTGGCCTTTTTAACATAAATATTAGTGAAAGAGAACTTTTTGCCCTTTCCTCTTTCCTTTCTGACAACCGATCCTTACCTTTCAAAATGGTCGTGGCAGCCCCCAACATGTCGACCTCCCAAGACAAGAGTCAAGGCCTCGGTATAATCCGTAGCTTATGGGCATCCCTCTCCCGTTCTGAAGACTACCTCCCAAAAGAGCGTTCTTTCTACGGCAAAGTCGCCATCGTCACCGGTGCAATGAACGGACCCGGTTTCGAAACATGTCGACAACTCCTGAGCCATGGTATAGCCAAGGTCATCATGGCTACTCGCTTCTGGAAAGAGGGCGAACGGAATACCGAGCCACTCCGGAAAGAGTTTCCAGCAGCCATCATTGAAGTCTGGGAAATAGAGATGGACTCGTACGAGTCGATTACCGAGTTCGCTATCCGTGTGTATGATGACCTGGAAAGACTCGACATGGTCATCCTCAACAGTGGATTTGCTGCGTCTGAAGTGGACCTTGAGGAGTACAACAAAGAACGAGAAGTGAGGTTCCAAGTCAACTATCTCTCCACCGCTCTGCTCGGAACCCTTCTCCTCGGGGCCCTGCGGGAGAAATCACCCAAGAATGAACTAGGTCGCTTGACACTGGTTACAAAAGCAGACTTCCACTTCTTTAGGATGATAAAGAAGATTTTTTTCAAGCCCAACAACGAACCCGAAGTAAAAAAACAGCTGCTTGAGTATTGGGTTCAGAACCAACTCCTGGGGTACCACTTTGTCGAACAGCTGGCAAGCTTTATTCCGAGCGAGCAGGTGCTTATCAATGCTGTCTGTTATCGAGGGCCTACCAAGAAGACACTTTCCAGAGGGTCTTTGCCCTACATCGATGCTTTGCTTGTCAAGGGTATTGAGTCTCATGGCAAATACATCGAGAAACGTCACGCAGCCAAGTAAATTTGTTACCAAGTCCAGACTCCATAAGGGAGTGTCCTTTGGAGACATCCGCTGACCATCAGTAGGAAAGAACTGGTTGAATATGAATGTAAAGGTGAGGGAAAGGCTTGTGGTTCCGAATGCCAGGATGCGGACAAGATTTGGGGGGAGATGATCTGGAATGCCACAATCAACGAGTTTGAAAAGACTGTTGGGCTTTCGACTTTTGAGTCATTGGGGGTTTCACTTGTGAAAAAACAGCGCCACTGCGATCTTGTCTGGATGCATGGCCAGGCTGTAAAGCACCAGGACGTGTGCTGCGGGTTGATTTTTAATGAGTCTAAGCCGACGTTCCTTTTTCATCAGCGTTCTGAAGTCGAAGCTGATACGCCGGACAAAGGACGGGAATGAGATGGAATGAGAGGAGAGGGTACGAGAATTTCCGTGGCGCCACTGGGTCTGGGTCACGGGGAGCTCGCGCAAAGTCTCGGGAGGAATCGTCGATTAGCACCGGAAGTCGGAGGGGAGAGGCCGCGCGACGGACCGAGACTCAGAACAGTTTGTGTGACTGTTTTGTAACGGACGGGGAGTTGAGATGGTCGGATTCGATGGACACAAAGGACTAGTACTGCTAATTAATCTCCTTATTGTCTGTCATTCTTTAAATCCCATTGCTTCATCATTTTTGTATAACTCGGTATATGGCGGCTATCGAACCGAACAAACATGATGATGGTGAATGTTGTTGACCTTGATGTATTGTACGTAATTAGTCTCTTCTTGACCCTTGCTCTGGATGTCGGGGAGGTCGGGGAGTTGGCGAGGCCCTTGATGGATCCCATGACCGTCAACGCCAATGAATGTAGCCGATGACCGATGGCCGAGAATTTCAACAACGTCTCCATATAAATTCGGGGGACTTGCTTGTCACCGTCATCAAGATCCTTTCTTTATCTGGGGAATGCATAAAGAAAGAATCGCTTATGGATACTTTAAGAGTATGAGGTCAGAGTACTCACTTTCCTACTTTATTGCATCAGTTTGTCCTGTTGTTTCACGTGTTGTATTCCCCGTGTTGATTTAATATCTTATTATTAGCGATGGCCCCGACACCCGTAGCAAAAAAACTCCACTTGAACAAAAACTACACGGCGACTACCGACAACCGTGAGAAATGGCCACCCCGGCGGCCGTCTCAGAGCACATCCGCCGAATGAGCCCAGATCAGGTCAAGGGGCACCCAACGAGTCACGTCCGATTTTCCGATCGCTTCCTCTGTCAAGGAATCAATTAACGACCCGCAACTGTCAATCTCCCCGTCGTCTCATCCTCTAATTTCAAATACAGGTTTGGTTTGAGCCGACGACCCGAAAGGACAAGACAGAGCAGACAAAGTCAGCCATGACAAAGGCAAAGGCTTCATCTCCCGGGTCATCGGCTTCCGCTTCGGCCACGCGCCGACAGGCCACTGCTAGACCTGGAAAGGCGAGATCTCTCGCTTGTCGACAGTGTCGCGATCGTAAAATTCGCTGTGACGGAGCTCGTCCTGTTTGCGATTCTTGTTCGAGACGCGGTCTTTGTGTCGATCAGTGTGTTTACCCTGAAATTGAGCACGAAGGCTCTATCGCTTCGTCGCGGAGGTGAGTTTGAGCGCTTAATCAGATATCAGATCATGGAAACAGAAACTAATCGAATAATAGCTACATTCGTGCTCTTCAAAAGCGAGTCCAAGAACTCGAAGAGAAGGAGAAGCAGCTAGTAAGTCTTTTTACAACAAGTACCTTAACTCATGACCCTTCGCCAAGGACACTCGCTCATACGCCCTCTAGGAACTAGTTGCTCAGGGCCACAATGCATTCGTCGCTACGACTCCCGCACAGGAAGAATGGAGAAAACTTTCCACTTCGCCCAGTGTTGTGTCTGAGCGTATAGCAAGACCTCCGAGACATGTTGATCATGCTCTTCCTCCTATTCATACCGACTCTGGATATGCTCTGCCCAGCCTCTCTTCAAGGGCGGGTTCGCTACCAGTAGTTCACGAACCAGCCAGCTACTACTCGCGCCCTCACCATCTTATGGGTGCTAGTCCACCTTTGACCGATGACCTCGAAGATACTGCTCCAGCCAAGCCTTCATCTTTTGGCTCCTATTCTTCCAATTTCAAGGCAGCTCTGATGCTCCAGAAAATCACCCTTCCGCCAGCAGACCTTATGGACGAGTTATTAGCCGAGTATTTCAACATTGACTGGATCACCATGCCTCTTATCCATCGACCGTCATTCTATCAACGATATCATCGCCTCATTGCGGTTGCAAACTCTCGCTACCGCCGTGATATTCCCCTCGAGGAAGCCACCGAACTCGCAGCTACCTATTCCCTTCTCCTAGGAATGCTCGCCATCGGTCAACTGGCCAAAACCCCAGCTACGGAATCCAACGAGCCGCATGTTTCCCATGCCTTTGAGTTCCACCAACAGGCCAAGACTCTTCTCCTCGTCGATCTTTTATCCGCGTCCTGTCTTACTGTGGTACAGGCTTTGATTGTCCATGCTCGGTTTTTGAGAAGGGCCGGTACAATTCAAGAGAGCTGGGTGCTGACTGGCATGGCTCTTAGACTTGCAGAAGGTCTCATGCTCCATGTTGATCTACCGGGAAAGGCTCAGGCCGAGCGTGAAGAGCGGAGGAGAACATGGTGTGCTTGCGCTCTGCTAGTCAGGATGCAAAACTCTCCTGGGAGTCAAACACACCCAGCTCTTGGCACAATGCCCCAGGAAATCGACGACGAATATCTCGAGGCTTTCCCTCACAACCCCGACCGAGTTCAACCTTGCGATACCCCTTCACGACTATCTTTTTTCAGCCAAACTTTGAAACTGTATGACAATATTCTACGACCCATTCAAGAGGCTTTGGAACATGAAACGGATTCTGGCAAAGAAGTAATCTCTGATATTCTATCCAACGCACTGAAGCTGGATTGTGATTTGGAGGAATGGCATGCAGCCATACCTGAGCATCTTCGTGCCAGGTTTCCCTGCACACAGCCCGAAGCTATTTTCCGCCGCCAGGCCACTCTGTTGCGTATGAGGTATGTTTTCTGACTACATTTGAATGGGTAGAAATCTAACATATGATAGATATCTTGAAATCAAGGCATTAATTCCCCGAGTAGCAATCATGAAGCTCATCAGCAGTAATGTAACACAGCCAGCTTCTTTGATGGCAAAATCGATGATTGCAGGACTGTTCGAGTCATGCTATGCTGCAAGCGTGGAATTGGAAGATATAGTGGCACGCGAAAGGAGGTTGATGACTTTTGACGGACCTCCTGAGAGTCACTCCGCTGTTGGTAAGTATGATTCTCTTGCTTCTGGACTACTTATTCTAACTTCAATAGCTCTTAGCATAATTGGCACGACTCTGACCGTCTTGGTCCAGCATCCTCTCTTCAGAGACATCATCACCAACCCCGCCCCAGTGACCGACGAAGCCACACGATGCCTCGCAACAGCAAAACAATACTCAACCTTGAATCACCCACTGGCCGAGCGGTTTGTCCATACTCTAGAATCCGCCTTGCAGCCTTCATCTCGGTGTGTTTCTCCCCGTGGCGTATTGGACCCCGCACTGGACCCTAAGCCTGTTGGCCCTGTACTGTCTAATTTGACAGAGGCCCCTGGGGCCATGGAGATGGCCCAGCTTGAGGCCTGGTATATCAAGAGACAGGATCTCGTTTCTGGATGCGGTATGCCTGTTACAGAAATTGTTTCTTTATGGTGATTGGATATATATACAGATGTATATGGGATAGGAAAATGGATAGGCATTTTGTTTAGCGCTCGAGATACCCCAGCATGAATTAATTGATGAATGAATATTTAAATTCGTTTCAGTCTCTTAGTGTATGCATCGTTCTGTTCTGGCTGCCTGCGACGGCGTCGGCCAACTGGTCGGTATCTATGGCCGGGGCGGGTTTTCTAGCCAGGAACTGCGCATTTACAATGTGGCTAAGACTACCCGGAGGAAGTCTGTATAGGGAAAGTATTGTATCGGCCAACTTATATCACATCACATCAACCCTACCAGCCCCGAGCTGAGACGCCGTGTTATGCAGTTGGTTGACGTTCTGCAAGGGTCAACCAACAAATTGAGAAAAGCCACATCTGAAAGAGGAATATTGACCCGTTTCTCGAGATAAACTCTACGACAGTAACAGGGCGCAGCGCATGTTGGAGGCCGAACTTCATAAAATTAATGACCAGCATTGAGTACGAAGAGCATGTCTATCAGCAAGGCAGATTTCATTGCTCAACTGGCACTGTTTCTCCGATTACTTTGGGATGGTGCTTCTGTCCGGATGATTTGGATAGCTTCCAATCTCGTCTCAGGTCATGCCATCATACTCTTTGCATTTATGATGAGTGTAGCATAGCCCGACTTAAGGCGTAAAATGTAGTAAGGAGCTGCCTCAACGCGAATAGTTCCTTAATAGCCAATGAAAGGCTACATCGGCCAACTGATGGCCAGTTGCAGCCGGCAGACACTGCAAGCAACCTATCATCCCTGGTTCTCTACCTGTGAATGATTCACTGGGCCTCGAGTAAACAAGCTACTGTGGCCTAGGGCTCTTTGTGCATAAAGCCATCTCTCCTCCCCAGCCTGTACGTCTATCTTCCCTTTTCTTCATCATCATCTTCGTCATCTTGTCGGGATACCTCCCTCATCCTAAATCACACCAACACTTCAAGCAATACAACTTCCATACCCACGCAAACCTTCCCATATCGTCACTATGACTACCTCAAAGGCAGTCAAGTCCGAACAAGGGCTCGGAAATCGAGCCCTCCTGGACAAAATGGACAAGCTGCGAGAGCTTGACATCTCCAACATGGTGCCCCTTCCTCAGGTACGTCTCATTCCCACCTTCAAGGAGTTCCTCAAAGCTAATCTTCCCTTCAGATGGTAGTTGTTGGCGATCAAAGTGCTGGGAAATCCAGTGTTCTTGAGTCTCTCACTGGCTTTCATTTCCCTCGTGCAGTATCTCTATGCACTCGACATGCCACGGAGATCATTTGCCGTCGCGAGGAGACTGAGAGCATCGTAGTTTCGATTCGCGCTGTTGACGCGGATAAAGAAGAGGCAAAGGCGTTTCGCCGTACTGCGACTAAGCTCGATGGCGAAGAGTTTGCCAAGATTTTTGAGGACGTATGCTAACCGCCCTTTCAATCCACGTTGTTGTGTATGCTAACTCTTCCTCAGGCCGCCAAGGTCATGGGTATCAACACAGGAAAAGACGGCAACTCGTCTGGCTCTGCCTTCAGCCGAGATGTTCTTTGTGTCGAAATCAGTGGCCCCGATGAGGATCACTTGACGGTCATCGATGTCCCCGGCATGTTCGAGTACGAGACCGAGGGCATCACCACTAAGGAAGACATCAAACTCGTCAAGGATATGGTTCGGGTATATATCAAAGAACCTCGCACCATCATTCTCGCAGTTGCCCCCTGCAACGTCGACGTCGCCAACCAGAAGATTCTCATGCTTGCTAAGGAGGTGGATCCTGGCGGCAAACGCACTCTCGGCGTACTGACAAAGCCCGACCTGCTCAATGAAAATGCCACGCGGGCTGCTATTGTCGACCTCGTCTGTGGCAAAGGTCACCATCTTAAGCTTGGTTACTGTATCGTCAGGAATCGGGGAGCGGATGATACTTCGTCCAGCGCCAAGCAGCGCGACGATGCCGAGAAGGAGTTCTTCTCCAATTCTCCTTGGACAAAGATCTCACCTGACCGCCTTGGCATCCCAGCTCTCAAGGCCCGCCTACGGCATCTTCAAGGAGATCTTATAAAAAGTGAGCTCCCCAAGGTCCGCACCGACATGACCACAAAGCAGAAGGAGTATGAAAGCATTCTTGAGAGTATGGGTGAGTCGAGATTTACTGAGGCACAGCAGCGTATCTACCTTGGTAAAATCGCTGAGAAGTTTGCACTCATCAAAGGGTATGGTCTCGACGCTTACTACACACGTCATCCGATTTTCGAGAACGAGGATCTGAAGCTCATCACTCGTATTCGCGAGATTAATGAGGCCTTTGGGAAGGTTGTCTACGAAAGGGGGCATACCCGAAACTTTTCTGTGCCTGTCACGGCCAATGGTGACGGGTCCCAGGAGGAGGAGGAAGAAGATGACGATGAAGATGACGGCCAGTCTTGTGCCACTGCGAGAGAGGATCTGTACGAATCCACCACGTTCTCTATTCCCCTGCTCGGAGAAGATGATCTGTTAGATATCCTTTCCGACATGTACTGGTGTCCTGATCCCAGTGACGAGGATATTCTCAGCTACATTGAGAACGAGTATCTGACTTCGCGAGGCTACGAGATCGGAACCGTACGTACTACTTCGTTTGATACCCCTAGCCTCAATAAATATGCTAACTTTTAATAGTTCAACAGTGAACTTCTGCCCACAACCTTCAAGGAGCAGTGCAAAAAGTGGCGCCCTATGGCTCGAGCTCATGTCTCCAACGCCATCCTGGTCGTCCATCACTTCATCCGCACTGTCCTTGACTTCTGCTGCCCTGATGAATCAATTCGTACTGAGTTGTGGTCGTTCTTACTCGAGGACCTCCAGGAACGTTACCGCCGAGCTGTCAGGCACGTAGAGTTCCTCCTTGAGGTTGAATTCGAGGGCAAGAGCATCACGTACGATCCCGAGTTCAACGAGTCTCTGAATCGTCTAAAGTACGCCCATGTCGAGGGTCTGGCCAAGGAAGTCGAGAAATCCGTCAAAGGTGCCATGGCCAGAGCCAAGACGGATGCGGCGGCTGCTTCAGAGGTTCGACAGTTGGTTGAAAGTCGGCTTAATAAGGAAACTACTCTCAATAGCACCCGACGTGACATCCACAATGTCCTCCAGACCTTTTACAAAAATGCTCGTACCCGTTTTGTCGATGTGGTTTGCCAGCAAGTTATCGACCATTTCCTCCTGCATGCCCCTGACGGTCCGCTCTCCGTATTGTCTCAGGACCTGGCTCTTCGCATGACAGCTGAAGAATTGGAGGCCATTGCTGGTGAGGATATCCTCAGCAAGGATCGGCGTGAGAAGCTGAACCGTGATGTCGCCAACTTAAAGGAGGGACTCAAGATCCTCCGAGGTTGAACAAGGCGAGAGATTAAGACTCTTCCTTTGTTGGCCCTTGGACGGGTTTGAATAAAAGGTATAGAGGAATACTAGACTGCTCGTTAGACGGCAGAGGGTGTTTCTAACCAAGAAGAACCAATCGGATTTTAGACGGCCTCGATAGAACGGAACTGGTAGAGAAGACTTTTGCAAGAAACTTGTAACAATAGACTGCGCTTTCGAGCATTAGCCGTTTGAGCGTCAACTGGCGATTGTCTCTTCCCTTGATATCTTCTTAGGCTTCTTAGTAATTAACACAGACGTTGCCGCAAGCCTTGGTGTTCTATCATGCATGTTCTGATAAAGCACTGAAAATTAGGCTGTTCTGTGAAAGTCATCATAATAAAGAGATATTCACAGCATCGAGATTCATCCAATATCCTCATCACAGATGCTCAAGAAAGTTGTCCAATCATGCAACTAATCAGTCGGAGATTCTTCATTCGTTATTCGTTCGTACAAGTTCCGGAGCACTTCTGCTCCCGAGCCTCCAAATGCCAATATTTAACTCGACAACTATGCGAAAACAAACATCTAAGGTATCATAGTCTAAATTTCATTATGCTCACCAACGCCTGAGATATGCGGATCATGCGATCAACACCAATTTTCTTAATTCCGAACCTCATTTTGTCAAGAGGCTGCCGACATCCTGCAGCTGCACAGAGTTCAACAATGGAGGTGGCCCTCCTCTGTCTATCCGTCCCCAGCCCGCTCCCCAAGTCGGTGGAGGTTGCGGAGGACTGGTTGAAGATGTAGGGGCACCTGCCGGGAAGATTTCATCGTCACCTGTACCAGAGCTTCGAGTACTCAAAGCAATATCGGTACCACTGCTCGACTTGGCCTTGCGGTGTCTTCTCCAAATGCGAGGTTTCCGAAGTCGTGATGTCTCAGCCATTAGCTCCGGCGAAGCCATGATACCAACACGATCACTCTTTCGAAAGTGGCTCATTCTGGATCTAGGATACGAGAACCCTGCGGGTTGACCACCGACAAAGGGGTTCCAAGCCCTGAGCTTGGGCGATCCAAGGCTGATGCTACCATTGCATCCAGAATTGTAGCTCGTGCGAGGTTCGCCAGAAAGCTCCTCCAAAGTCATCCCCTTGGTTTCCGGAATCAACAAGGAGACCAAAGTACCGAAAAGCATGAAAAGGGCAAAGAGCTGCAGTAGTCGGTGCATGTTTGGTGAGCAGTCGGTACCTTTGCAGCCCTCAGGGGATCCCCGGCGTACCATTGGGATGCTAATGCCCTGAGCAATTATAGCACCAATTTTGCCCATGGCAGCTGAAATACCATGGCCGGTCGATCGATATCGAGTCGGGAAGCATTCGCCGGGGACGATGAAAGTAGTCGTGTTAGGGCCAGCATTGAAGAGGAACTGGCCTATGATGTACAGCGCAAGTAAACCCCCCTGGGGCAGGCTCTTGTAGGCAAAACCAAGGATACAGAAGACAATGGTGAGCAGGAGAAATCCGAAGACCTGTAACGGCTTGCGTCCAAAAGTGTCGACACTAAGAATGGCAGTCCAGTAGCCAGGAAGTGAGCCAGCACATGTCAAAATAATCATGCCAACAGCTTGGTTATGAAGCTTCTCATAAAGACTGTTGCCAGCACCATAGCCCACTGCTTGGAGGACAAAAGTGTTATTGAGGCCAAGACCGTAGAAAGCGAGGTCCTTCAAAAGGTTAGTAGGGGGTAAATCAGTGTCAATCAATAGCACTTACCAAAAAGAACCAAGACAGAGTTGTGCCTAATAGCATCTTGAAATTGGTCCATTGGCGGAAGAAGGCAATTAAATCAGACCAAGAGGCGCGAGGAACGTTTAGACTACGCCCTGCCACACGCTTACTCCTGACCTGGTGAACAACATCGAAAGAACCCTTGGACTTGCTGGCGACATATGCTTTGATATCGGCATCGGCTTTTTCAACGTCGTGTTCGACGTCAAACGTATATCGAGGGGTTTCCGGGATAGTGATACGGTAATAGAGGGCGACACAAGCAGGAATCGCGCCTACTCCAACAATAATTCGCCATGCACGGTCGGCAGCTAGTCGACACTCGTAACCGCACTTGCTTTCGTCAGCAACACCGATGAAAGCGTCCTTGAACGCAACAGTAGTAATGAGAGCAACAATAGCAGCCGCGAGCTGACCAAGTCCCTGCATAGAAAAGACAGCAGCAACCATGGCGCCGCGCCACCTTGTCGGTGCGAACCTAGCGTCATCTCAGTCAGCTTCAGTCGATCAGGGCGGATTAGGGGTTTGGTATGAACTATAACCCAGCCACAAAGTCTGAAGGGGAAAATGCGAAGGGATACTTACTCAGATGTAATAACACTCGAAAGAGGGTAATCGCCACCAATTCCAATGCCCTGGACATAGTCAGGAAATGCTGCCAAAAGCAAATTTTTTGCAGACTTACCATAATGATGCGCCAAAAGATTAGCAGACCTGTCGACCCCATTGCCGGGCTTGAGGAGATGAGAGCACAGCAAAGAGTTGCGAAGATGATAATACCCAGTTCGACACCATACATACGGCGCCGACCAAAGCCACTATTTGGGTTGTCAGTACGTTTTTGTTCATTACGGTGTTAGTCGTATAGATAGGTGGTACTCACTCTGCTAGCCATCCAAAGACGATCATTCCCACTACAATTCCGGCACTCGTAGAGGCTTTGAATGCTTGGTTAACTGGGTCGGGGAGGTACCCATCATTGCCACTGAAGCCATTTTGAGGGTTGAGGTCGCCCCAAAAGACAACTCCAAGTAGTATCGTGACGAGGTTGATAGCAAATATATCGTAAGAGTCTAGAAAGAAACCAACACCTGCTACTAACACAGCTCGGACATCTAATATGGTCAGTATAAGACTTAAAAGTGATTGGTAAAAACTCGAGGTTAAGCAACATACGGTATGCACCAAAAGGGACTTTATCAATCTCAGATAAAGCAAGACGGCGGCGAAGGTTTGGGTCGGTGATGTGAGAGAAGTCGTTAAAGAAGTTGTGAAAAGCATTATTACCACCCCAAGTGCGATCCTGCTGAGAGCTTGATGCTGCTGGGGGAGGCAGCATATCTTCGTCGTAGT
Source organism: Fusarium beomiforme (assembly GCA_002980475.2). Lineage (NCBI taxonomy): Eukaryota > Fungi > Ascomycota > Sordariomycetes > Hypocreales > Nectriaceae > Fusarium > Fusarium beomiforme. The sequence goes on along the minus strand of PVQB02000036.1, from coordinate 184,930 downwards.
CTGGCATTTTGAAGTTTAAGGCGAGTGAATATCGGGACCGATGATATCTGTAATCGACGACATGGGTTGTTCTGTATGGAGATGCTTCGGGATGAGTTTCGCGACACCGATCTCCACCTCTTCGGCTGCTGGTCCTTACAAGATCAGGAATGCATAGAATCAGGACTCTGAATCTCTTATGTTTTTCGCAACAATTGAGTCCAACTCTTCCAGGTATTTCTTGTCCAGTCTTATGAGTCCAATTAATCCAATGAATGTCGTCTTTTCCTCCAAATCGCAGATGTCGAGTTGTTCACCCAGGTCGAAGGTGATTATCGCTCAAGTCGGTTGTCCTAAGATCTAGACCAGTATGTAGCTTCCTTCTAATCCAATACCCCCAAAATAATCGGCGATGATTTATCGAGGGCAAGAGAGAGTTGTTTTACAGTTCAAGTTCGACATTGATACCATGGATCGGGGTTTCGGCTTAATTGACCGTCGGGGTGTGCGGGTTCGAAGGGGTCGAGAGGATGCGATAGTTGGAGAAGCAGGTAGGTAAAGATAAGGCGGGGACCCTAACATGTACAGAGAAGAAAGAGTAATAGAATGAATAAAATATTACAACTTTACCACCAACACGACGATAGATGAAATGGGGAAGTGAGAGGATTCCTGACAGGCCCAGACGATTGGGATTGGGATTGATTGAGAGTAAGGCCGGATATAGCGTGCTCGTCCAGGCAGGTACCTTCCTGGACTGACCTGCTCTTTACCTTAGTTTATGTTACTTTACTAAACGGATGGGGGATGGGTGAGTGGTGATTTTGAGGCAGGTGCAATGGTGGGGACGCATCTGCGCACGCCTTCCATAATGGAATCTCCGGCCAAGCCACTGCCCACTGTGGAAGCCGAGGAAGAAGCAAGATGGAAAGTCCACTGCACACCCACTTGAGTCTCCCCGGGCCAGTAAGAACTGAGCATCAGATCCAGACCACTGAGATGAATGGAACACCAAGTTGCCCATGCTTTTAGAGAGCCCGCAAGGCCCGCCTTGTTCAAAGCAGGTCATTCTGCTAAGCACCTCCTCCATCGAGCATAGTATGAGAGTTCAGACAGGACAAAGGTCCAGCTCTAGATAGGTCGATAGTCTATCTCACTGAGGTCAATTTCAGCCCGGGTTTCATGCTCAGCTAGACCCCGTCTATGAGAGCTTGAGACTCAGAGACTCCCTTTTGGAGCAAATGCATCCTTGCTAACCCCCTGTAATCCACTAAGAGCACAGGACCAATTGGAAGCGATCGGAGGGCAGTGGCCAAACTCGCCCTGGTGGAGAGGCATTCGACCTAACGCCCGCGTCTTACACTGAGATGGCTGCCCCCCACTTGAGACAGAGTGCTTTGTGTGGTGAGATTTGGATGCAGAGAGACTTTATTCAATAAGAGGCGTTGCGCATCTCTGCACGTTGATGAGGCTATTTGTTGGTGATATTTCCTGCGCAGGGACATATCCACCCTGGTTCGCTTGAGCTTTGTCTTCATCAAATTTGACGCCGTGTTACAGAAATTAAATATGATGCACTCAGTCAGACTGGTCAGACAAGACAGACCCCTTCCAGTTGGCCCCTGTTTTCCAGAACAAATCACTGACAAACCATTTGCCTAAGGCATCACTAGATTTGCGTCTCTCTCGGGCCACAGGGTGACATTAAACTTGAGACTGTGGACCTTAGCGACAAAAATGGTTAGTCAAGCTTAGGCCATAAGCTCAGCGCATTCATTGACCTTTTTATTTTGTCTTATAACTTTAGGATCTTAAGTTTTTTGTCCCCTCCAGCTCGGGAAAGCTTCCAGAAGCAATAGAGTCGTTCCATGGATCCATGTCCATACGTCCATCCACATCATTCCGCATTGAGCTCACCATTCAATCTCACCGGGGTTACTTGGTCGCAGATCTCGCCGAGCGGGAACTTTCATGATTTTACCGGCCTTGCTTCTCTTTCACTTCTCTTTACGCCCTTCGATCGACGGGTGTGATGACCAGAATTCGTATTATTACATCCGACGGACGTATCACTACATCAATGACGATAGATTGAAAAGATCGGCAGTGTTATCTGCATCACACAACGTCTTTTATCGACTTTCCCCTCACTTGTAAAGGCAACTATCAACACATGCAGTCTATCAACAACATGATGACAGGAAAAAGGCACCGAAGCGGGCGTGCTCTTTGCTTGCTTGTACGTAAACACTACATATTGTGCAATCTGCCCAGACAAATTCAGTGGGTTTATTCCCTTAGTCGTAAAAGAGCCTACGGACGGCTTCCGGCATACAGCAAGATCAATCCCGACTGGGTCTGCGTGCACGGCTGTCGCATGAAGAAATATGGCACAGATAACAGGTGTAACATGATAAACGTGACTCTGGCTTATCCATTATTCACACATGTGAAACAACGTCGGGTTTCCTCTTTCTGCTTCTCCAAGAGAAAACAAGACAAGACAAGGGAGACCCAAACACGTTGTCAGTGAGTGATTCAAACAGACTCCACCATATCAGCTTCGAAAATGCTTCTAGCCGCATTCTCAAGTTTGCCACAGTATGCATGGACCTCAGAAAGAACAATGGCTCGCCTGATATTGACGAAAAGAGTTACGTATTACGGGTCTGTTGCTTTCTGTCCCTGGATTTGTTTTGCTAATCCTATCAATCCGCGACGCTTGCCGCTTGAAACCGTTACCTAAAGAATACCTCTAGGCAATTTACTAGAGTTTTTTCTGTTTACTTTTTCGCATTTCTTGACTCGAGGCCAAGCAAGCCACTCCCTTCAACCCCATCGTTTTCAATCTCATCACGCTGTCACCTCGGTCAAGAATGGAATCCGACCGAATCGGACCAAGAAAGGTACCACGCCCGACGCTTATTGACTTTTCTCATCATCTTCGCATTCTCGCCCTGCTGACATTTTTACTTCTCAGCTCCTGTTTCGCTTAGAATTTACAGGGGCCAAGGTATGGTTCCTCTTTCACATTCGACCAATCGGTTCTCCACGTGTGTTTACTTTCTACAAGGCCTCTCCACTGCCTTGTCACGACTTTTGTATTATGCAATGCCTCACTCTGAAAGGTTTACGAATCCTTTACCTCATAAGATATCTGTAAACTATACCGTAGCACTGAGCAATTCCTCTGTCAGTGGGCCGGTGGGCTATCAGAGTGTTACACGTCGAGAAACATCTGCGGTGCGAGCCTAAGTAGCCTAAGCGTATGTCTCGGTATGTAATTGGAAGAGAAGAGACAAGATGCATTATCATAGACACTGGCAATTCTACGATGTTCTCTTGTAGATGGTACATGTGCTATGGAGTCAGCACATCTGCCGAAGACTCTTCTTCAAACATGATTCACATTCCCATTCCAGTACTTCAGAGAAAGGCGTGAGAAGAGAGGAGTCTGGTCAGTTTCTGAACCTCATACGAAGGATTGAAAACTCTTATGCCATGGTATCTTTTGCAATTCACCTGGTGGTGTGCCAACGTGTCGACTCACCAACCTCCCAGGTCATAGGTGTGTACAGCAACACACTATGCCGTCTTGCGACCCAAACAAAGGTTCCATAACTCCGATACCTCGCCTAGATCTTCACGCGGTGTTTATTAGAATGGATATCGATGTTGATTGCGGCAACCGACAGGAATAAACTTCAACGGGCCGTAGGCCCCAATAACAGCAGTCTTGAAGTTGGAACAGCCAGTAACGCAGCTCTCGGAGGAAAATCCAACGAGCGTAAATAAGCGATATGCGCTTGTTATTGGTCTACTGGCTTCGCTTTGTCCTGTTTTCATCGATGTGCATTCCAAGAATGTCACTCGGGAACGGCCTCATGTTTTAGCTTAGACGCCACCACGATCGTTTATCATAGAATATGTAGTCATGTACTTGGTGGCTTCACGCTGTGAATGTTGCAACGTCAAATATCGATAATCGTGAATACCATTGTGAAAATATGGTGGTATTCAGGGGAGGAGGTGGGTTGGTGAGTAATATATGGCACCATGGATGCGAAATACGAGTCCAAGTCAATCATCGTGCAATTATGTCAAGCATCAAAGCTTCATCACTTTTCAGGCCCTTCTAGATGCTTGTTTTTGAAGGACCTGAGACAGTCGATAGTTGAGTTGTGGTTACTTTCTTTATGCCCAGCACATTTACGCGGACCCGCGTATTCCTGTGTCATTGAGGCTAACAAGTGGGCGGTAGCATCGTGATGATCGGTTCGGCACTTGTAATTGCATGGCATGTCTTCATTATCACCCTAGAATGACGGGATGTATGCATGTTCTAGAATGTCTCTCTAATAGGCTTACCCACTTGGCCAAGTACCGACAATGAGCTCAATTTGAGTGCCGAAGCTTAGCATTGTCTCGTAAAGAGGAATTAGAATGAGCTGACTTTGAACGTTCTTCGGGTAAGGGATCTAGGCTCTGAACATAACGGGCCCTGGTCTAGACTGTCTTACGAGGATCTTGTGTAAACATCGTCGATCGATTGTTGCTTCGAAGAGTCAGTGTGACTCAGTTGTCCTTTACCAAATGGAGTTCTAGAAGCTTGAATCAGGCTTTCAATGAGATGAAGAATAACGCTAGGCCTCATTCCTTGGCGACAAAAGTTCAGTGTAGGAGATTCTGAACCTTTGACTATCTATTCACTTTTACCTCCAAGGTGACAAAATCTTAGACCGGTTGTAGATGGGTTGTCCGTGACGAATGCTCAACTTCATCCTCAACTTCATCCTCATTAGAGCTATCAGACCTCCTTGGGTCCCGAGGCTCCCTACATGTACGTATGTTGCCTTTCGACGCTGTCTGCCTAATGTAATCGGTGATGTTGCACGCTATTGGGGCACTGAAATTGTCACAGGGCAGCCTGATCTGACATAAGATTCGATGGATCACTCCTTTAGAAGACAGCACATCAACAATGCACTTGCGCATACTGTATTGGAACTCGTCATCGTGATTTTCATTCTTGTCTAATTTTTCTGATGTACGGCATGAGGCACCGTCGTGACATTACTCCAAGCATGATCTACCAAGCAGTAATATCCTCCACTTCAGCTTCTCCAAACGTGCTTGACTTGGTAATTTGTCCAACACTAGCCTCCTCGGGCATCTCACCATCCTTGGACATGATATCAGGCAAGACTTCCTTGAAGAATGAGAGGACGTAGTTGTTGACCTGCTCAAACTGCAGCAAAAATGCATCATGTCCCTCAGGACTCTCGATTCGCTCGAGACGTGCATTAGGTACATGCTGTGCAATCTCCTCTTGCTCCGCGAAAGTGAAGAGGCCATCACTTTCAATGCCCAAGACAAGTGTGGGTTGCTGGATCATAGCTAGTGCATCTGCAATGGTGTCTGCTCGGTTGCGTGACACGTCATGCGTGTCCAACTTACGAGTCATGGCAATGTAGCAGTTGCTGTCGAATCGCGTAACGAATTTTCGTCCTTGGTATCGCAGATACGACTGGGCAGAGAAATAGTGCGACTGAGGCATCTCTCCTCCTGTAAGACTGCCATTGGTAGGTCCGTGGAATTGAGGATCCGCTACATTGTCGGGCCCTGCAGGTGACTGGGCAGTTGAGGCTGCATCAGTTGTGCTGTTCTGGCGAGAGATGGATGTTCGCTTTACAACATGACCATCATTGTGAATGTGGAAGTGTGCCTCTGATGGAGTGGAAGGTCGGGGTCGACCACCAATAGTCTGGACCTTGGATGGATCGGGGATGTTACGTCCAAATCTCGACTCGAAAGAGTTGCGGCTTCGATATGTGAGCAGAGCAGACATACGAGCCGCGCCCAGGCCAGTTGAAGGGGGGTCATCAAAGGAATAGTATCCGTCGTCGTACTTCGGGTCGGCGTAGATGCTTTGTCGTTGAGCTTCGCCCCAGCTGATTCCCCAAGCGCTGTGTCTGCTTGAGGTCGCGATAGGGACAATGCATCTGATGTAGTCCTTACCAAAGTATGCCCACTCGAGCACAAACATACCGCCCAGAGAGCCTCCAACGACAGCAGCGAGTTGATTCACACCTAGATCATCAAGGATGAGCTTGTGCAGGCTATCTGTGGTTAGTGTCTGTTCTGTTCAATGGAAACAAGATGTTAAGAGGGGTTGGACTTACTTGACATCATCTCGAATGGTAGTGAGAGGGAACTCGGGACCATACCAGCCCTTGCTGGGGTCGTTGTCTTTGGCCGTCACTGGGCTTGCAGTACCATAAGGACTGCCAAGACTGTTCATACAGACAATGAAGAATCGTGAAGTGTCGAAAGCTCGGCCTGGGCCTCCAAGGAGAGGACCCCACCAATCGCTCACATCGGCACTTCCAGTAAGAGCATGGCAAATTACCATAGCATTGTTGCCCTCTTCATTGAGTTTGCCACGAGTGGTATAAGCGACAGGAAGGTTATAAAGAGTCACTCCAGACTCGAGAGTGAATTCTGGAACGATCGCTATCTGCTGCTCAGGAATGAGGGCAGAGAACGGGTTCTCAGGTTGTTTCTGCGTTCTTTCTTACAGGTATTCAGTCACCGGTCTTCTATGCTACTGAGCGGCGAAGGGCATGAAAGGGATATACACCAAGAGAAGAGAAGAGAAGATGGAAATGCTGACAGCATGAGATAGTAAAGGTAAATACTGACCGTAGTGCTTGCGAGAATCGCCGTTTGTATTGATTTGTTCAGCCATAGTTGCAGCTGGTATGATCGTATAATGCGAAGTTTGTCGAAGTCTCCCCAAGATATCTATCCGTCCTTGTGAGAGGATATACAGAAAGATCGGACCGGGGTCGCTCCCAGGGTCTAAACTATGATATTAAGATCGCTAGATTTCAAAGTGACTCAACCCGATGAAAATTGGGACTTTTAGGGTAGATAGATGTTAGCCAGCTGTAGTTTTCAGCTTGATTAACCCAAAAGAAGTCTATCAATGAGTGTTTAAGTGAAAAAACCCGGGCCTTGCTTATGGCGTAATTCTGGCTGGTCTCCATGGTTTTTGTGAGTCAGCCAATGGAGATGCTTTCTTTGATGCACGAATTGGCCGGCAACGGAGATGGTGGCGATCACGTGCAATTTATGAGTCTGGGGAACAGTTCAGCATTATCAGACAATAGCATCCAAGACTGAATTAATAGACAGTGAAGGCAAACTTATATGAAATAAGTTAATCAACACACATAATTCTCCAATAATATTATAATTCTACTTAAGCTACCGTCTCAATAATTATTAAAGCTGCACAACCGTACTCAACCTGAAACAGCCTCTGAGGCACGAATCCCAATAGAGTGGTACGTACCATCGAGTCCGTTACAGGTGCAGACGGGATGGTCTGTGCGAGCACCTCCTGCCACTGCCACCGCGTTCGATAGGTGGCTTTCAGTGTTTGGCAGCCTCGTTTCCCCAGTAAAGGATAAGGCTGCAAATACGTCGTGACATCTAATTCCATCCGTGCTTTTGCTTTGTTGGAGCTTCCTTTATTCCTTTCTTCTCAAACCCATCGCGACTGGGCTCACCCACCGCAACCAACAAATCGCACACGAACCCTACTTCTTTCTATCAGGTCAGAAGATAATTGTGCGCTCTTGTACTACTACCATATTCTTTTTCTTTCAGTCATTCCCTGGTCAGCTTTGTCGCGACAACCTTTCCCCACCCGGACTCCTTGTCGTCAAAAGTCAGTCTTTCTTCATCCGCGCTGCAGCGTTCAAGGCAATAAATGCTACTCCGTCTGCTATTTTCGAAGCACTCAACTCATTTTTTCTCTTCCAGACCTTGATATCCATAATATCCGACAGCGCAACGTCATCACGCTGCCATCTAATGAGATAATCATCGCCTTCGGTTACGACTTCCTTATCGCGAGTTATGCCTCCGGGTAAACGCAAGAGAAACGATCGCCATTCCGAAGGTGGCCGATCTTCTCCCCATCGACCTGGCGATACAGCACTTGGACAACACGACCGCGACGATAACATGGCACGTGGTCGCGGCAGAGGGCCCAGAGGTCCTGGTCGACGCGATTCATCTCAAGGTCAAAACCGAACACCTCAGAATCATCAACAAAATCCTTCATCCACACCACGGCGGCCCAGCTCCTCTTCTCATGCACCACCGGCACCACCGGCACCACCACCACTCCCTCCTCCTGCGCCAGTGATAAAGAAACCTACTTATGCACCGCCTCCGTTGTTGCGACCGCCCTCTCCGGTCCGCTCTAACTATCGCTATAATAATCTCACGGACGATAGGATTAGTGCATGGGCTGAGAGTGGCCGGGATGCAATCATTCAGCACGGAAAGCAGTCGCGGGAAGATGTCGACATCACAGAATTGTCAAGCTTGTTCCAAGAGTTTGTACACGCAGTTGTCGAAGCTCGAATACCAGCAGCCGATGCAGGTGCCTGTGTCAAGGAAATTCTTGGTGACGAAACGACGGAGGTTATTAAGGATTCATACGCGTTCGCTCCCCACACTCTATTTCTTGACTCCTTGTCCATAGTCATGGATAACGAGCCCGCCATTTACAGGCCCTCTCTTCGTGAATTCGTCCTGTCATCTGGCGTATCGTTCAACCTAATGCGACAGGTGCTTGAGGCTGAAGTTCTGCAGAGGATAGGACTTATTAGAGACAACTTTGTCAAGCTAGGTATCAAGCAAGCAACTAACCTTCTGTATCGACAAGCAAACTACAACTTGCTCCGGGAGGAGACGGAAGGATATTCAAAGCTCATAACCGAACTTTTCACAACTAGCAGTGTGACTCCCCCTCCTCCCGAAATGGCAGAGCAGACCTTTGAACGAATCAAGGCTCTGATTGGTACTTTTGATCTTGATGTTGGCAGGGTGTTGGACGTGACCCTTGACGTTGCAGCTGCTGTTCTCATCAAACAGTTCAAGTTCTTCGTCAAATTTCTTCGAGTTAGCTCATGGTGGCCTCGATCTCATCTCAAATTCAGTGCTGCAGTCTACGTCGGTGGCTTGCCTCTATGGGCCACTCCAGACTACTCGCAATGGACAACAACGGAAGAAGATGAGAAGCTCCTAGAGGAGAAGAAGCTGGTTCGAGATATTGCGTTCTGGGACCGAGCTCGAGAAGTTCACATGGAAGCTTTCTTTGAGCTTGGTGGTCGACAAGTAGCCGATTCCGACGCGCAACAACTTACCATTACCAACGGAGCCAAAGGCGACGATGCTGCCGCTGACATCGAAAGGCAGTGGGTGCAGGAAACCAAAACTCTACCACCCCCCGGCAACCGAACAGCCGCACAACTCCTCGGCTTCAAACTGCGTTTCTATAATTCTGATGCTCGCGACGAGACGGATGTCCTTCCTGCGAATCTTCTCTATTTAGCGGCTCTTCTGATCAAAATTGGCTTTATCTCCTTGACTGACCTTTACCCACATCTTTCGCCAGCCGATGAAAACATGGAAACAGTCAGAGAGAAGGAAATGAAGAGAATTGAGGAGGAGGAACGAGCTTCACGTGGTGGCCCCATGAATGCACTTCTCATGGCTGGTGTACTGCCTCAAGGCGACGACGATAACCCCAACGGCTCGAATCTGCCTCGACGGGAACTTCCTAAGAAGGTTGAGGCGGAGACCAAAGAGGCTGCCACAGAGGCTGCAGACACCAAGCCAAAACTCCCTGAACCATTGGAACAAAAGGTGGCATTGCTAACCCAGCTGTTGACCATCGGTGCTATCCCCGAATCGCTATTCATTCTTGGTCGCTTCCCATGGATCCCAGAGGTCTTCCCAGAGGTCCTTGAACGAATTCATCGCATCCTCCATCATTGCGTTGACAAGGTCTTTCATGACAGCCGACCTATTGTGGTAGGTGAGCCAGGATGTCCAACCAAATTTGTTCCGGATTTCGATCAATCGGGTCTTCCCAAAGGCAGTGTTCGTTTGAGCAGATTAACAACCCGCAAATCCCTTCGATGGCCATTCCCGGATAAAATCGACACAAACGAATCACAGAACTATCGGTACTACTGGGATGAGTGGGCTGATAACATTCCTGTCTGTCAGACCGTGGACGACGTCTTCACGCTCTGTGGGACATTACTCAATATCTCTGGTGTCAATATTGGTAAGGACGAAGCGCTGTTAACCAAGTTGGCTAAAATCGGAGCGAAGAGCCTCGCAGAGGACAAATCAGAGCACAACCTCACTCGATGGCATGATCTACTTCGACGACTTTTGATGCCAGCTTTGAGTCATACCAAGGCTAATGCCTCAGTTGTCAACGCAATTTGGGAGCTTCTGAGACATTATCCCATGACGGCTCGCTACTCCATGTACGCGGAATGGTTCGAGGGACAAATTTCTCGACTGCCTGCCATGAAAACAGCATTTGCAAGGGCCACGTCGGAGACCAGAGGCACCATGAAGCGAGTCTCTCTCACAAACTTGAGCGAAATGGCCAAGCAACTCGCCAAAACCAGCTACTCATCTCCTGGCATTGTTTTCAGGGTTGCTTTCGAGCAGCTGGAGTCATACCCAAACCTGATCGATGCTTTTGTTGAGTGCGCCAAGTACTTTACAGAACTTTCCTATGATGTGCTTGTATGGTCCTTGATGAGCTCTCTCGGTAAATCAAGAAGCCGTACTCAAGCTGAACACGCTCTCACAACTAGCAAATGGCTCCAGGCTTTGTCAAGATTCTCTGGTAGAGTCTTTCGAAGATACACAGTTCTTAACGCTACGCCAGTCTTGCAATACGTTAACGACCAGCTCATCAAGGGCAATTCCACTGACCTTATCATTTTGAAGGAGCTCATTACTTCTATGGGTGGTATTGTCGACTCAGTTGATTTCACAGACCACCAAATTCTATCAATGGCTGGAGGCGAATATTTGCGACGTCATACTCTCATCCGCGGTCAGGATAAGCGATTCGAGAACATCAAGAGTTCGAAGCGTCTCATTCAAGCTTTGACAGAATCCAAGCTTGCCGCGCAATTGCTCATTAACCTAGCGCAGTACCGCCAAGCGGCATTATTTCAAGTACCGGAAGATGAAGCCCACATCAAATACTTGTCCTCGATGATTGACGATTCACACCGTATTTTAATCCAATACCTTGACCTGCTCTGGAGCAACATGGACCCGGCGACCTTTGACGACCTTGTGCCTTCAATTCCTGAACTCCTTCATGCATATGGTCTGGACCCCAGTCTGGCCTTCTTGATCGGCAGAGCAAGCCTTGCTCATCGCATGCTTCCCTGGAAGTCGAAAAAGGTCGATGAGACAAAGGAAAAGGCTCAGATCGCACAACCCACAGACAAGGAAGGCGATGTTTCGATGTCTGATACACCTACAGCATCCGGCGGCAACGAAACCCCCAGCCAAGAAGCGCTTCAGGCTGAAGAACAGGTGGGTGCCCAGAACTCACCAGCACCAAATGTCGCAACTAATTCACAACCATCACAGAAGTCCGACGATTTCTCCCATGTCAAGTCAGCATTGCAGCCTATTGTGGAAACCATTCAGGAATCCGCTCGCCCCGAGATCTGGCAGAAAATCACCCCAGAGCTCTATGTTCTATTCTGGGCTCTTCAATTAGGTGATCTCTATTGTCCGGACAAAATCTACAGACAAGAGAAGGAGCGCCTTAGGACGGAAGAGGTTGCTATCTCACGAGATCGTAGTGACATGTCAAGACGTGGACAAGAACGTAAAGTGGAAAAACGAAAGGAGCTTATGCAGCTCCAAATCGGGCTCTCAGAAGAAAACGGCGAACATCTCCTGCGCCAGGCAAAATGGAAGTTTTACCTGAGCAAGCAGTTCCAAACGTCTTTCCCAGAACCACGGGCCAAGCCAGATACCATATCCGATATCTTACTTGAGCAATGTTTCCTCCCTCGCATGCTTCTCTCCAAGGCTGATGCCGAGTATACATACAAATTCATCAAGGCACTTCACGAAGGTAATGCCCCAGGCTTCCAGTTGATGTCGCTTTACGACCGACTCTTCAACGCCAACCGCCTGAGGGCTCTCATCTTCACATGTACAGTCATGGAAGCTGAGTATCTCGGTCGCTTTTTGAAGCTTATCCTAGAAGATCTCTCCCGTTGGCACAAGAACGCAACGGTCCCTAATGAAAAGGATAAGTCAAGAGACCAGCCCAGATTGGGTGCATATGAGAAAGAAGGCAAGGGGCCAGCTGATCAGCCCCGTCTTGGGTTTGCTCTCACTTTTGACGACAAGGGCAAGCCATTGACTTTTGTTGAACACGAACAATTTCGTGACTTGCTCTTCCGTTGGCACAAGAACCTCAATAGTGCTCTTCGTTCTTGTTTGGAGGGTACAGAATGGATGCATATTCGAAATGCCATTACAGTACTGAAAGCAGTCCTTGACTTCTTCCCAGCTATCGATTTTATGGCTACGAAGTTTTCCAGCCTTCTTCAGACAATCACTAAGCAAGAGTCTTCTGCCAAACCTTCTCCTGACAGCGAGGTTGGCGGACGTGTCGATCTGTCCGTCGCCGCTCAAGGTGCCATGTCAGAACTTCAGAGGAGGAAATCTAAATGGGTCATGGTCCAGGCTTTCCGCCCTGGTGGTGTAAGTACTACGACATCAAATTATTGGACATCACTGATCCCTCATAGGCTGGAGCTTCCCAGAATGAAACAGACAAGACCACCAATTTGCGCCCGACTGCGCCCGAATTCAAGCCCGGTCCCAACAAGTAAGTGACTCTTTCTCCAAGTAAGCATATCAAGTCTAACATAGCAAGGCAATCCAGAGGGAAACAAATGGCTGCTGAAGAGGAAGACGGCGAAGTTAAGGATGGCAAAGATGCCAAGAATTCTACAACAGATTCAGCGAAGCCTACAGGCCCAGCAAAGGACTTGTTGCCGGCCAAGCCAGGATCTTCTCGGGATTCGAGTAAACGCGATCAGACCCCATCAGGACCTCGCGCTGCTAATACCAATTCTGGAGCTGGTGCTGGTGCGAAACACGATTCTCGTCCTAATACGCTTCCCGAACGTCCACCTCACACCCTCCCAAGTCGACCTGATGTGCCTATCCCCGCGCACTATACTCCAGAAAGATTTAACCAATCCCGTGGACATGAGCGTCGTGATGGCAAGGAACCACGAGATGCGCGCCCCAGGGATTCGCGTGAATCTAGGGAAACCCGTGACGCTCGAGATCAGCGTGAGCCTAGAGAACCTCGTGAGCCAAGGGACCAGCGTGATTCTCGAAATTTTGATCCTGCTCGTCCTGATCGTCCACGCGATTTCTCTGAGAGACGGACACAAGATCACGGTCGGGAGTCATCTCGAGCTGATGGATCAGCGCGTCGTGGCGAACATGAACGAGACCGAAACAGAGATTCCAAGAGTGGAAGGAGTCATGATCATGGCCGCTTGAATGAGACGCCTACTCCAGCCCCTACAGGACCCGCTGCAGCCGTTGATGCACCTGAGCCACCCATGAATCCAGAGCGAGCTGCTTTGTTTGCTCAAGACAACGAACGGAATCGTGCACCTGATTCTGACCGGGCTAGTAGAGGCCGTAAGAACGCACCTGTAGAGCCAATGGATACGGTCAATCCAGAGAGGGCAGCCTTGATAGGTAACAGAGACAACACACCTTCACGCGCCCCTCGGAACGAGCCAAGAGATCACAACGCTCGTATGCAGTCACCTCGACGAGGTGGTCGGTATGGGCATGAGGGTGGTCAGCCAGAAGGTGGACGTGAAGACCGACATGACCGCAACTATCCCGTGGATCATCGATCTGGAAGAGATCCTCGGGAACGATCACCGTTGCCAGGCAATTACCGGGGTGAAAGGCCAATGGACCGTGAAAATGAGCGGGCTTCTGCACCTAAAGTTCGTGATGTCTCTGGTTTCCACGGCACTCCTTCTCGAGTTCCCGAACCTGAACACAAGCCGCCTCATCAAGATGATTCCTATGGTCGTCTTAACTCGATACAGAATGCCACTGAGATTCCGTATGGACCGAGAGCCCGTGGACGAGGCTCATCAACTAGAGGTCATGGTGGACCACCAGCACTACCAGGTCGACTTGACGGAAGATTTGCTGGCGGAGAGGTCGAACGTCCTCCTACCCCAGATCGGCCTCCCCCAACCGGCCCAGCGTCAGGTAGAGGCAGACGTGGCGGGTTTGAGCAGAACAATGGGCCCGTGACTCCGTCAAGTACACCCAGCGGTCCTCAAAACCGGATGAGAAATGCAGGCCCCAACCAGAGTTTGCCTTCTCCTGCATCTACTAATGCAACACCTTCAGGGGTTCATCCAGAGCGCCTTGCTCAAATCGGTGCCCTGCCTCCTCCACCTCCTCCTGGACCGCCACCTCCTCATCCTCATGGCCATAATCGCCAGTCAATGCCTGGGACTAACCGCCAAACACCTGGCAACTACGCAGGATCACCGGCCGGCGAACCTAATGTACCCACCGGACCAGCTTCCTCTAACGAGCGTGTTCGCAACGGCGGTGGCCGAAGGCAGCTTGCAGGCATCAACAGCACCCTGCAACAAGCTCAGGCTACCATGCCGGATATGAACCGCAGCAGCAGTGGAAGAAATCGTCAATCGCGCCAGACTCTTGGTAATTCTGATGCACAAGTCTTGACTGGTGGTTCTCCCACCGCTACACCAACTCAAGAACGTCAAGATCCAATGAGGAACGAAACATCAAGCCGAGCGTCGGCCAACGGGGAGGAAGGCTCAGGTCGTAGCGAGCACGAGCGAAGTCGCCGTAGCGATCGCGACAGTCGGTCCAACCGCTCTTCCCGTCGAGGTAGTCGTGAACGAGATCGGGATCGTAGCCAGGGTCGAGAACGTGAGGGTAAAGAGCATCGCGAATATAGGGACCGCCGATCCGGAGCAGGCGAAAGTGGCAGAGAAGAGAGGGAATCTAGGAGATCTAGAGGAGATCAAAGCGGTGCTCCGCGTGAGCCTATGGGCCCTCCTCCAACGGGTAATAGAGACCTCGTTCAAAATCGTGAAGGGCGACACAGAAATGATGGTCAGAGCAGCCGAGGTGGCGAGGATTGGGGAGGCAGCGGTAGAGGAGGCGGTCGCGGAGGACAGCGTGATGGACGAGAGGACCGTGGACGAAAGAGGAGAAGTGAAGATGGAGTTGGAAGCCTATCGAGTGATCGCGAGAAGCGACCCCGACGATGAAAGACATAAATTGAATGAAGCAAGAATGTCGGCATGTTTTGAGTACGAAAGAACGAAAAGAAAAGAAAAGGGAGAATACGAGTTTGGTCATGGACATGCATACAATTACAACCGCAAAAGAGGGCTTCGGACACGACCAAGCAAGCAATGATTGCTGTCTGATCAGGAACGAACGGACAGCAGACGAGTCGCATTTCCAGGGCGTTGATCAGGACTTTTGTCACATTATGCTCTTTTTCGACCTTTGCATTACAGTACACATCTCCTTTACTACTACTACAATTATTACTGCTTTTACACACATGCACACATGCTCCTTGGAGACTACACTTAGTCTCAACAACATATCATATTGAATCAATGGGTTTCCGCGATGCTTCGAAAAAAGAGTTACATCAGACACTTGTGTCTTTTAGAGTTGGCTTTGGGAGGCTAAGGTGTTTAGTTGCAAGGCGTTTGGGGGTTGCAGATACCCTTGGGGCAGCGAATTTGCTTGCTCTCTTTCAGTGATACGAATCAGATAGAGTAAAGACCTTGAAGGTCAGGTTTCTAGTAGAGGCCTTGTAAAATATTGTAGTACTTGCAAGCACTGAATGACATGAAGGCCCTTGGTTGTTTGGTCATTTGGGTTCTTTGGAATAGTATCAGTCCATAAGATATTCTTGTACGTATATGTTCAAGTTGATCTTTTGCCTCTGAAGTTGGATGTGAAGTATGTGAGTGTTTACGATAGAGAATGCCGCTGTTTGACACTCGCTTTTCTGACTGCGACAATCTCAATGCATACGTGATGTCATACCTCTTCAGGTCCTGTCTCAATCTTGCTTCAATAATGAAGCCGAAGTCTAGTCTATAAAGTCCTCTTTGTTAGTTCTTCAATGCTGGGTAACCGAGAAGCGTAATTTCACATGCATATCAGATCATTCACTCAACCTATAACCATCACAGTAATCTCATATTGACCATGTTACTCCATCAACGTCCCAACCTCACAATCACATTGTGTCGATCTTGCAATCTGAGTCCAAACGTCATAGCCAACTGAGCACAGAGCACAATCACCTTCAAGGTGTCTCAGAAGCGGGCACCGGGTTCGGATCAGTCAGCGATTGATTGACAGAAATCGAAATAGTGTGGACCCAGACTGAAAGCGTGTACTGTCCTTTGCTGTAAGTTACTGTACTTTTGCTTTATTGTACGGCTCTGCCTTGTTTTTTGGTGTTTCTGTCCCTGACGATCTTATCTCTTTGACTCAGCAAATGCCTTAGTTGAAACGCATCTAGACGCCACAGTATCCACGTCAGATGCAGGGGCATTATAAGGAATTGATCCACAGGGGGTCAAGTGGAAAATCTTCATTTAATTATGCATCTCTTTCATTTGACAAAATTTCTATTTGCTGTTACTGATATTTATTCAGCCACGTTGACGATTGTAATTTAGAGGGCTAGCTACACAATGTTTGCTGTGGGGGGGTATCCATGAGTGAGATGTGAGACAAAGCCTCGGATGAGAAAGCTTGACAGGAACCCACAACCGGGCCTTGGGGTTTGTTGAAACTACGATCCTAAGCGATAGGAATGTTTATACAACTTTGGGTAGTTTAGGATAAACTTGAGGAGGCAAAAAATACTTAGATGAGCTCGGGGTAATTCAGGATAGACTTGGGACGACCTCAGCCAGAGCGCGAAAGATACTAGTTAAAGAGTATGCTGAGTTTTTGATACACCCCAGAGGCTCATCATAACCCCATGACCGTGAGAGTTCATGCTTGTTTCTTGGTGTACGACTTATTCCATCGCAAGATGGCATCGATAAACTTCTTGCCTGGGAAATCGATGATGATGATTCCAGTTCTGGTTGTGTCTGGGTTATCTTCGAAGTCATCGATCCACTGGCCCGTCATATCATTCATGCCAGTGACTGTGCGGTTCATGGGCCCAGCTGCAGCCTCGATGGGCAATACACCAACAGAGGCCGAGATGTGTGCCAGATAGAGGACCTTGTTATCGAGAGGTGCTGTTGCGGCGAGTTCGAGCGCATCTCGAATCGCAGTCCACTTCTCTGATAGATGATAGATATCAGGAATTATCCATTTATCTTCCAAAATCATCTGGTGGCCCTCCCACTTGACACCATATGGTCCTCCTCGCCAAGCAGGAAAATTTTGAAGAACAAAGATCTTGGAGCGAAGGCTACCAAGAGTTGGCAGGGGTTCAGAGGCGCTGTAGTTGTACAGTCGATCTCCGAGAGGGTATCGGTTGAAGGCAGCTTCGAATGACAGGGTGTTGTTGTCTCCAATACCATTGCCCTCCTGCTTGAGCCGCATGATAATCGTCTCGGAGGGGTTCCTGTCGAGGAAATCGTTCATGTAGCCAACAACATCATCGAAGCTGAATCCGGTATAGCCGTTCGCATGATAAATGTGCAACTCATCGTCACGTACTCTGGCGCGGATATCGAAATACCGAATACCAGCCTCTAGCTGGGTAGTCAGATTCCAGTTCTGGCACTGAAGGACCTCTGTTCCTATTTCGTAGGTCATTGTGTCGTGTGTGCCTGGTATGCTGAGGCTTGTGAGGAATACATCGTCGGGAATGTCGCCCATCCACCTCGGGTTGTGAGCCAAGTCAGCATCGAAGCTGTAAGCACTTGAATAGCCCCGATAACAATTTCCGTACACCATACAAGGTGCGATGGAAAGCAGAAGGTATATCATGCACATGATGAAGAAGGCAGCGCCTCCGATCATCACAGGAAGACTTCGACGCCGTGTTCGAACAGGAGTCGAAAGACTCCGAAAGCCTTGTTTTGCGACCATATCGAGAGGCTGATTACGATGGTTGAAGTCGAAGCCGGAGGGGCCGGAATGGACCTTTCGGTCAACTAGTCACATCAATAGATCCAAAAGTAGGAGAATAGGGAGCTCCGGGTTCAGTTATTCAGTTTCAGGGATTAGTATAGTATTATGAGGTGTATCATACATAAATCGATGTCGTTGTTGATGTTGATGTGGATATTGGCGAGGCTGATGATGCGCGAGCTCAAGGTGAAACCCGGCCGCTCTGGGCGATGACATAAGTGTAGGAGGAGCTTGGGCCACCTTGGGGGGTCTGTAGCTGCGAATTACCTAGGGCTGCCGATATTCCGTGAGTTTATACAAGCAAAAGGCTAACCTTGAACTTCTTTATTCCTAAAATATCACAATGCTGATGAGACCTATCATAGCTTTTCATAAACTATATGCACTGTTAGTGGCTTTACTTCCTTTTCCTAAAGAGAGCCTGGGAATTTTCTGTTGTTCTTATCATTCTTGGGAACCCAGTGGAGTGGTCAGCTGTGAAGCCAAGCGCCATGTTACCCCGGATAAAGATGGCCTGATTAGATAAGCTTACCCTAGACCTTCACCGGATCTTGCGATCAACTGCAGATGTTTCATGTCGACTAGCTCTGTATTCGCGAGAACTCAGTACGAGAATGGGAGGGCCGTGACGCTTAAAAGACGACACAACGCGCATGTTAAACGTAAAATCAGACCCAACAAGTAAACTAGACTGCTCAGCCAGGCTTTTAAGTCAAGAGAATGCTCCATTGTCATGACAGAAAGACGGAGTCTCTCCCACAAGCCGGGTGCTGCTAGTCCCAAGACGTACGAATCAACGATATTAAAGTAGACATAGAATACGAATCAGTTACGTGTACTGTACAATGAAAAATGGTACTAGAGATACTGCAGCAATGTGCAATTGAATATCACGCCAGGCCAACTCCGTGATACTATAACTTAGTTTCCAAAACGCTCCGATCATTGAGCGGAAAACCACAAAAAAGAATCGAACCCCTCTACACCGTCACGATGCGACTTACATCGACCGACTGCCGCTGGTGGCGGGCGGCTTGCAGATTGCGGACCCTGAAGTTGCAACAGCATAGCTGATAAACACGTATTGGCGACAGTGGTTGAGCTTGTGATTTGCCCGTGACAGCTTCTTCCTCAACAGAGAAATCATGTTCTCTCACTCCAGCATCATAGAACTTAGAAGTGGAAATAGCACATGCAGAGAGGTTGTACAGTACATCAAGGTTCGTCGGCTAAGCAAAGACAACCAGTAGTGCTTCGTAACACAACCTCGAAACGAAAGGCCGCTACATTGGCGGAGAACAGGCTAAGTTCAGTGACATGCGCGAGTATGTAAGAGTGAGAGTTTGGTAAAGTCAAACAGCGGAGCCTCAACTGCCTACACAAGACAAGACAACGTGATACAGAGCAGTCATGACGAGCATCGGTCAGAGGAACAGGGCGGATGTAGCGGCCAAGACAATTATTTATGGTGACAGCCTCGGTCCACGGCTCGATGCTGCCGATACATTCACATGAGACATGATACAGACAGATACAGAGACCACAGAGACCACAGAGTACAAGACAAATAGATAAACAACAAACAAGAATCGTGACAATGCCCCCACGCATATCATCGCTTGCGTGACTCTCCCAGCACCCAGCCGAGAATCTTGGTTGGGA
The DNA here is from genome assembly GCA_002980475.2 of Fusarium beomiforme. NCBI lineage: Eukaryota > Fungi > Ascomycota > Sordariomycetes > Hypocreales > Nectriaceae > Fusarium > Fusarium beomiforme. The sequence continues at coordinate 165,199 of PVQB02000036.1, read as the reverse complement.
ATAGCGTCGCAGATTGAGACATTACGAAGCATCTTTGCCACGCCCGTGTTCAGATCACTCACACACACTCAAGAAGAAGGGTTCTCTAGAAAATTAAAATACGATATACATGTAAGAAATCGGAAGAGCTAGTCACGCCATTGGACAATTGCACAGAAGCGAACAAAGAGGGTGTACTCGTCTGCAGAGATGGGGTAGCAGTCCACTGCACTTGGCGGCAGTTGGAGTTCGTGTTGGCTTTGGTGGTGGTGTTGGAGTCGGTAACGAATGTGAGTGAGATTAGAAGGTGGTGTAGGTACAAGACTGAGAAGAGAGAGACTTATTGGACCGCCAGTGACATACAGACAAGATTAAAGGCGACGGTTCCTGGATAATAATTGATCGAAATATTACGCCAGTGCCAAGTTTCTGATCATCATCATCGTTGATAATAGGAGGCTGCTTCTATAGATGCAATGGATGCCCCGGATTTTAAAGAAAGAGACTCACAAACTCCAGCCATTTCTAAGCTTCGCGATTATCGTGCCATTTCCCAACGAACCGTAGCAACATCGTCTCAATATGGACTAGACAGATTGCTTAGCGTGTCAGCATACTAAAGCTGTCTGTTAATTGACTTTTTGTTCCAAGTACGTATTTTGGAGTAGGTTTACGTGTTCAGCTGGACAAGGCAAGCGATGGATTCTTTGTAAGTTAAACCCTCAAGCTAATAACCTTGAATTAGCTAGACTCATTCTGAGGGAGAGAACTGGAGTTACCTTAGATTGGTTGTTGCCTGGTGAGAAAATTAGAGATTAAATCTCCAGTCCTATGACAACGAGTAACAAATGGAGGCTCTTACTCAGTGACGTCGAATATTGAAAGGGAGCCGTTGACTGCAAATTGTCAAGGGTCATGATCTGCTGGATTGAGTATACGAGAGCGGGGAGACAAGACGGCCCAAGCTCGTGTATTATTACAAGGGCGACTTTTGCGTCAAGGTAACGACCATTCCTGACATATGATTGTCACTGATTGACAATGAATCCTGATTAACGAGGGGAGTAAAAAAAAAAAAAAAAAGGCTTGTTCTGTCTGTATCTTGATGGAGTAAACCGATCGCGATCTCTCGCTATCATGCGGCGGGAATCTAGAGGAAGATGGCCGAAAGGTTTCGCGCATGTTATTTCATGTTTCTCTCTAACCTTATCCCACTTACAACCTTGTCAAGTCCATTACAATCCATGTCCGTCTTCTTCCTTCCGTGGACCGGCTCCAAAATGACTGAAACCACGAGTTCACGAAGCAGGGATCTATTGTTGGTCTGTGGAGTAGTTCAGTAGCCAGAGATATTGCGAGATATTCACTCTTCTTGATGCCGATCAAACAGACAAACAATTGAAGTTTTTTCACAATATTCCCACCCACATCCATCAACTGAGCCTCTACTTTGTCCGGCGACGGGATCGTCTTGATTAAAACGTAAACTGCTTAAAAGGGGCCGGAAATGGCCCCGTTATAGCAGGTCACCGTTTCCTAAACTGGGTGATGCCACCTCCAACGGCACGGCGCTGAACTCAGGGACTAGTTCATGTGAGTGAGTTGTATCTTGGGGTTAGCAAGAGATATAAGGTTAGAATAGACTCATTTAGTGCTTAGAAAAGAAAAGAGTCAAGCTGCAATGCAGCTGGATGTACGACAACTATCTTTTCCCCAATTGCTTCATTCTGTCGTCTTCGATGGGAGAAAATTGCACGTTTTTCACACAATGAGGAATGGTTCCATAGCCAAGAAGAGCCGCTAGACTCACGATATCTATCGCGCGTTTGGAGAGTGGGAACAGTGGAGTCAAAACAAGATGACGGGCATGGGGGTTTACAAAAATATGCATCTCTTTTCGATGGAGCTATAATTTTGTCGAGCTATCTCAACTGAGATCTTTGGCTGGAGCGCGAATTACCGTTCAGCAGCGACGACAGAAAACGCCGAGATCTCTATAGAAGGTTGTGTTTCAATAATCTCGTTCTAGCGTTGTACGTTGGAATATTGAAAAATGGTGGAACCCATCCACGCGTCATGAACGGAGGAGTTGTAGCGGAGAAAAGTCTATGACTTTGATGTTGTTGTTGTTTCTTACTTTTTGTTTGTCAGGAAGCACAAAAGTAACTAGAGAGGAGAATGCCAAGGGCTGAGGTCAATCCGGATAAAGAGGTGCCGAGCAGACAGTGAAGTGGTTGCCACTATTCAATTTCAATTTCTCAAGCCCATAAAGATAGTGGCAAGCCAGAGCCAAAGGGTAGAAGCCAGGCTGATTATGTTTATGACTAGTAGAGAGTATCTTATTAAAAAGAGGATTGTTGAATATTTAAATAATATTCTCGGCGAACAGTAATAAAGAGAGAATGACTGTATACAGGGATCATCTTTCCCATACCATATCACCAGATTCACATTTCAGACCACGAATTGCGATTGTCGGACGGCCTCTTACAACATTCCGCATCCATATTGGTACCTCTACTTTTGTACATACTCCTCGCTTCTATCAAGATCGCTGCTCACACCCTTGTCCAGGACCCATGCAGATCCCACTCCATCTTCTTAGATGCCCCTGCAACTTCCACACGATATGACACGACACGCCCCCCTAACCTCCCGTAATAAAACCAAAGCACAGCCTAATCGAAGCACAGTCACTCCCTAAAACAACAACCACAGCGCGCGCGCACTGGAGCCAACAGCACCTAACTTTCAGCAGTGACGACATTCTCTACAGGCATCCATCATATGAGGCCACGGGCGCCTCGTGTTTTAGTGTCTTGTTGGTAGGGATAGGGGGAGCAGCACAGCGTGGAAACGAGGGTCCATATTTATCTTATTTTATCCATTTTAATACATATATATTTTTTCTTTCTGTCGAGTTGTGATTAGAGAGGATCAGATCAGATTATATATATGTAAATACCTTGCGTGAATTGTTTCGTCATTGTGATTCTATAGACAGCTTCATACCTGGACCTGCTGTTGACCAGCAACAACGCGAGGATTGCTTACCTCAGGTAAATTCAAGTCGATCAATTCTACCTCTTCTAGCTCAATCAATTTCTTTCAAGTTCCTCTCCTGTATTATCGTCTCTCTTCTCTTTCCTTTCAGCACAATTGACTTGTCCCTTCATTCCTTTCACTTCGTTCCTTAGTACTCTTTCATTCTAAATCCGATCCTTTTGCTGCCCACCTCATTTCGCTGTACACTCTCATTCAATATCAACAGAACCTGAAAAAACAAAAAAAAAACCAGAAACGGCCATTCTACGCCGAGATAATAGCACTACTACTGGCCACCACCACCATCAATCACCTCTTCAATCACGCTCAAACGGAAGCTACTAGACACCAGGCATCGGATCGGTTTCTACCCGCTCACCTTGACTGCTCTCCTTGGTTCTTTTCACAGTGTGGAGCCTCCTTTGTCTGCCCAGCCTTGGCTTTGCAGCTGAGTATTGGGACTTTACCACTTTTGGTCTCACGACCCCTGCCATACTTTGCGCGGTACGTACCTTGAATACTGTTGCTAGGTCGTATCGTGACCTTCCAGGGCAACTCTATTCAAGAGAACATATCTTTCTTGCAAGGGCATCTCGAGAGGGAGGAGTCGTTGAGGAACTATCGGCGGAGAACCGACCACCTCAAGGATATAACGACTCTTCAACAGGAATCGATATTTCACTTTATCAGTTATTTTACTCCCTCGATCTCTTCTCCGTCGCTATTCCCAGGCCCTCTTCGCATGTTGAGTTGGGCCAAATTTGGCTAGAGTTCATCGCTCGTCTTTGCTCTTCCTTCCTTGTTTCCCATCCTGGTCGCTCCTGCCGCCGCCCCTCCACTAGGGCCCGGGACTACCGTGCTAGGTACAGATACCTACCTAGCTCTTACCTGATTTGACCACTCTAGTCGCTACTTCCCTCACACCTTTTCCTTTCCCGAATCTCTTTCTCGATCTCTTGTCACGTATTCCAACATCTACCTCTACTACCACTACCTACTAATACCACATATTTCTCAGTCACACCCAACCTCCTCTCCCAATCATCTCCACGATACCTATTTCGTTGGCTGGGAATTGTTTCTTTTCTTTTCTTATCCTTGTGGCCATTTTTGGATCTGGGTTTCTTTCGTCTTGGGATAATTGGCATTGCTCAAGTTTTGGGATCGTATTGGTATTGTACCGACCGTTCGCTTTCGTTGACAGCTGCAATCTACGAGGGTCGCCAGAATTCTTGATCGACAACCACTTGAGCCTCACGCAGTTCTCAATTCATTACTGTCATCCGGTTATCAATTATCATTCCTCGATAATACTTTCATCTACGCCAGCCTCGAACCAAACACGATACCCGATCATCGCGAATCTAGATCCCCATCTCCGAAAACCCACCGATCTCTAGTGATTCAAACGCCGCCTGCTTGGTCACTTCATTGTGTTACCTTGCTCAGCTCGGATCACGATTGACGATACCGGCTGTCTTGTTCCGGCGTCGGGACATCTATCCACGCGAAATCACACCTGACGGTAGTACTGTACCTCTCAACGTCAGACGTGGTATGGCTTCGACCATCTGAGAGTCTCTAGCGACCGTGTTATGTTCTGAACAGCCTGGTTCATATCTGTCGCACCCGACCTCACATGCTCTCTTGTTCAGTCTCTTTGGTAAATGTGTGTAACATCTTTCTGCTTGGGCTCCCCTCGCCTCCCCTTTACTTGTTGCATTCTAATTCTGAGCTTAATTTAGTTTTCTTGAACCAAGCCATCATAATCATGTCTCCTCTTTCAAGGCATGCCCAACAAGTGAGCTTGCTCTTCTTGATAGCATCATTATGGACGCCTCTAGCTGCCGCCTTGGACATCCAATATTGTGCTAGTTTCAATACTGGCGAGACCCCAAGGAGTATGTGATCCTTTTAAAAAACGTTAACTTGCAGCAGCCTCTAATGGAGATGACAGATACGAGTATTTATCAAACAAATGGCCTTTGCCATGACTTCTGCATCGCCGACTATGCATATGCTATTACCCAGGACAAGTTATGCTGGTGTTCGAACTACGCACCTGCGAAGTCAACCCAAGAGGACAACTCCAAGTGTAATATTCCCTGCCCCGCATGGCCTAGTGAAGTATGCGGTGGTGATGGACTTTACGGATATGTCTCTTTAGGCAATGTCGAGCCTTCTGGCACAAGGGGCCCTTCCCCCTCTTCCACCAAAGTAAGTTCAATCCTGTGATATGATTATGCTTCGTGTTGTGATCGCCACACAAGTCGTGATCGGACGAGTGTCTGCCTACCCAACTCTTCACCTGTATATCTCAGTCCATTTTGAACCTTTTATGGTTGGTAAGATACCACGGCTTAACAGGCAACCATCAGGCAAAATCGACCACTGCGGCCGTATCCAGAGTGACTGAGACAATACAGAACACAGTGACTCTGAAGCCATCATCCACATCGACTTCCACGTCCACGTCCACTTCGGAACCAGAAACAACTTCAACTGTATGCCATGTCTCAACACGATGTTATTTCGCTTCGGGAACCCGGTGATGTAATTAGTAGGGTTAGGACAGAAACTGACTATGTGATTAGACCGAAGACCAGACCTCAGCTATGAGCACAGCCAAGGATGAACAAACCACAGCCAGTTCGCGCACATCTGTTCTTCAGACTGTCACTGCTGGCGGTACCATCAGGACCGTCACCGTGGCGGCGCCGCCACAAGAGACTGCCGGAACATCCGCCAGCAAGAACAACGGCGAAAGCACCCAGAAAAGTGGACTAGGAACTGGCCAGGTTGTTGGCATCGTTGTCGGTGTCATTGCAGCCGTCATTGCCGCCGCTGGCATTGCTCTGTTCATGTGGTTCCGCCGCAAGAAGCAACAGAACGAACAAGAAGCCTATCAGGACGATCCCAGTGTCCGAGATAGCTCCTCGGGCATTGCACGACCTGATATGAGCATGGCTGGATCACCTATCGCCTCAGCCGCGGCAGGAAGCCGTAACAGTACCTTGCAAGTCGACCCTCGAATGGATCCATTTAAGCAAGGATTATATGTTCGGAGTGCAAGTCATGAGAGTATCAACACATTGCGAGATGATCATGACTACTCGAGGAGGATCCAGGCACCTAAGGTACTCCGTGCAACAAACCCCGATCCAACACCGGAACCTTGAGCAAAAAGGTGTTTGGCAACTCAGGAAATTCCGCCAGGCTCCAGAGGCCATCTGTTCTAAGATGAGATTATGATACGAGGGACCTGTCGTCGATAAAGACAACGGCATGTTGCTGGACTGAGACTGTTACCTTGACGTAAACCTCAGGAGCCTGGCGGAGTTTTCTGGAATGGACAATGAAAGATGTTCCAGACGAGCAGATAAAAGGTCTCAATGATCCATGAAGCACACGAATCTAACTTTCTCCGGCTCACTTTAAAACCCAAGGGGTTTGTTGCATTTCGAGATACCAGGAAGGCGTTGGCATTTTACAAGGGGATTACATACATAACGGAACATGGGATGAAAGCCCCCAGCGACTGGCGGGATCATGGTATTGTACATACACAAGCTAGCGAAGTGACTGTTGCTTTGCACAGCACTATCGGAATAGTCATGACGGCAGAAACCGACGCTTAATTTTCGATTCGGAATTTATACTTGACGGCATCAAGACAACAGCGATCTCCACAAAGGAATCATGACACGATGGATGAGGAACCGCGGCCTGTGAAGGGCGTGACAGTGTCGCTGAGTTTGAATGACTTATTGGGCGCTCAGTGTAGACTTCAAAGTCTGGATATAATATGAAGGTCGTCGTTGTCTGTTTGGGGCCACTTCTACGTACATAGAGATAGCATAAATGCATGGGGTGAGGAGGTTGAGATATCGACCAAAAGTATACTCTTCATTTCTTGGTCAAACAACTGCAGTCTTTGCATCTTCCTCTCTCAGTGACACGAATGGACTTGTGAGTTTCACGACGCTCACTTCAGTTGAGCTTGTGATCACATCTGACTTTACTGACACACACCTATTCGCCTCTTTTCCAACTCTGGATTTAACCCATAACTCCATGATCCATCCTCAGAGTCTCGGGATCTATGGCTGGATTTGAAACGTGAAGCAACATGAGTCGCACGTGGTATTAAGCTGTCATTGTCGTGGTAACGCTGCTCGAGGCGTTCAGCGCCACCTTTGACGTGGCCGATGATTTTGCAACTTAGTGACGAAGAGGCACTAAGGAGCGATACCGCGGAAAGTGGGAGTATGGTGGTCACAAACTAAGGTAGTTTCACGGCTGAAGATGGTGGAGTTTAAGTTTTCAGGGCATCCCCGTGGCTCCAAGGGATGAGTCCAAATTGGCACTGACGTTATGAAACACTGTAGACAGGAACATAACTCAATCAAGTTGACATGGTTAAGCACTGAATGGAGAATGTGAAGCGTAAAGCGAAATCCTCTTGTAATCGCCCTTTCTGTAGGCTAGAATCTTGAGCACATAGATACATAATGCTATATATACGTTTCCAAGGCTCATGACAATCCAAATCAAATATGCCCTAAAGCTTCCAAAATGCTGAAGCGAGTGCCAATCAAAACAAGGGATCCTTATGTCCGAGTTATCCTGCACCCAAACACCCTGCAAAACCAAATAACAAATCCATGCCTTGTGCAAAACCTCATGCATCACTTTTCTTCCATCTACTGGAACCGTGTGGGACTCGGGCTGTTCTCACGAGTTAGACTCTCGAAACTATCGACCATGGCCAAGACGCGTGTGCGTGCCCGCTCTCGCGTTAGAGGAACTGCTTGGGCTTCTAGAAGGACTCCCGAAGAACGATCCGTCTCGTGGGAGAAACGTGGCTCTAGTGGAGCGAGGTCTGGGTGCAGGAAGCCGCCAACCGAGTTGTTAGAGTTGCCCCGTGTGTGCCGTCTTGAGCGAGAGGGGTGGCTAGGAGATGGCACAGGAGAAGGTGAAGGAGATGATGACGGGGAAGATGCTGGTGAGGGGTGTTGGAAGAGAGGCTGAGGGGGTTGAAGATGGGATGGCTTCGGTTGTTGTTGTGCTTCTGTAGGGGGTTGTTGTTCTTGTGTTGTAGGTTGAGATTGCTCTCTCTTCCTAGCATCGTCCTCCTCCTGCTGGACTTGTCGAGACCTCTCTTCCGCTAGGCGCTGCTCCTTAGCTCGATTCTCGTTCATTTGCCGTTGTCTTTCTTCTTCAAGACGTCGCTTTTGGTTCAGCTGTTCCTGATCATCCTGAACAAATGGTTGTTTCTCGTTGATCTCCTCTTGCTCTTCCCTCTTCGGTTGCTCCACAGGTCGAATGTTAGCATGTCCGAACTCATGCTCTTCACGCTTCCCCCGGAGACTAACACCGCCTGACGTCTGACTCTCGTTATCAGGATAAACAAACTCAGCCTTGTGTGGCTCCATCGGGACTTCATCCTCACGGTCACTTCCCTCCTCGTTGCCATTAACAACTCGTAATCGTTCTCGAGGAACAGTGAACATGACCTGCACCAATCGCTGTTCAACAGCCTTCTCGATATCCCAGTCGGACTCAGCTCCAGGCTCGAGTCCGGATCCACCAGACATCATAGCACCTTGTGAAGTGCCTTCCACACCTTCCCAGTCCTGTCGACCCTTCTTCCTCCTAAGAAGATCTCCTCGCAGACCAACCAGGCCGGGCTCGTAGTCACCTGACACAGGTTCCTGGTCGAACGAACGTCGCACGCCAGACATGTCTTCGCGGGAGGATGTCGGGGTACTAGCCCCTGAGAACACTCGCCGGAGAGAGCCTAGCCATCCCCTACGTGGCTTTGACTTGGACGGCGACGAGGGCTCATCATCATCGTAGCGAGGAGCTCGATCTCCCATAAGTAAAGAAGGACCCTCGGCTTGAAGAACACCAAATGACGAGCGGGCTGTGTTGTAGCTACTAGACGACGAACTGCCAGGCTTGGGGTGTTCAGTACCAGCTGCCAGGAATGCTGGAGCTAGAGGGTTGAGTTGCCGTGCCTTAGCCTTGATGCTTTCTGCTGCGCTTCGTGCAGAATCAGACAAATTAGATCCGCTCCGTGATTCATCATCTCGCAGAGCAGCTGAGCGGGTTGAATTGTGTCGTGTTGGTGAAGAACGACCTTGGCTGTGACCGACACTTCCTTGATTCTGACTTCGACGGCTGTTCATACGTGCAAGTAGTCCCTCCGCAGCATCAACTTCAGTTACCCAATCTTGAACTTCAGGATCATGTCGTGGGCTCTCAGGGCTTGGTGTTGCTGATGCTCGGTTACCTCCTCCAGGAGTCAGACAAATGGGATGGGGAACGTTATTCGGACCCACGCCTGCGACTGGAGTCTGGAAAGGATCTGAAGGAACCTCAGATGTAGGTGTATGAACGTGGTCATATAGGCCTTGGTTGCGATAGGGTTCCTCTTCATCGTCCTCATAGATCGGATGAATTGGACCCGGAAAACTTGTTGGCCGAGGTCCCGTAGGCACATAACCTCCTCGTGACGGTCTTGCCATAGATTTGTGCGGAATGTGAAGTCCAGGTAGACCACTTCGAGCGCCTCTCATAGACTCATAGCCGAGGGATCGCTCACCAGCGGCATACGGGCTTTCACCAGTGCCATACCAAGGGGCACGATCGAGTCCCCAAGGATCATTCTCCATCATCTCGGGGTATTCATTGTTGTAATAGTTGGGATCCTGGGACAGTGCTCTTACAGCTTCATCTCGCTTGCTGATATGTCGCTTACGTCTCTTGTACCAGCACAGAGCGCCGATGATGATGCCAATCAAAGCAGCGATACCAAAGCCCAGCCCGAGACCGAGACCAAGGCGCTTCGAGTTTGATCCTTTGTCATCGTCTTTGGGGGCGTAATTGTCGTCGTCCGAGGAGTTGGAGGCTGGGTTCGTATACTGAGATCCCCATGATCCTGATGTGATATTGTAGAAGCGAAATGTTCCAGATGAGGCTTGACGCTTGCTTTTTCGTGAGGAAGAGCCGGAAGACTCCCATCCGCCGTAGATCATAAGCATGTTTCCTGGCAACACTGCAGCGCCGTGGCCGTAAATGCCATTGAAGTCAGGTTGCTCCTCGGGAATCTTCCACTGCCACCCACTATAGATCTCGCTCATTTCAAGGATAGCAAGCTGTGGCTCGGCCGGAGTGTTCACATCACCAACCCAACCTCCAATAACAATGATCGAGCTTCCATCCTCACTCAGAGTCGCAGTATGCCCAGAACGACTGTAGACGTTATCTGCAGTGTTTTTGCTTCTGCGGCGGTTCTGGGAACTTGTATCTTTAATAGCAAGGTCCGACTTTGGCATGTCGACATTCGGAGCTTGAATGTTCACATAACTCCAAGACTCGGCGGGGAGATTCCACACAGCGACAGTGCTCATGTTGATGAAGGCTGTCTTGGTATGTCCGCCAAGAAGCACATAACTCATCTGCTGCGTCACGATGCCAGACTTATTGGTCATCGAGGGCGTGAGACCAGTCAAAGTAAACCCTGCAATGGGTGTTTTTGGGCCACCACTGGATGCGACGCTCATTTCATATGAGGTAAAAGCATCGCTGTCGTGAGGTGCGAGTCTCAGCATCGATTTGGTGTAGTTGGCATTACTTTGCCAATTTGAGGCTTCACTTCCGGACTCGGGTGTCTCGCACATTCCGCCGTAGGTATAAAGAGTTGGCTGGTCCATCTCAGGAGCAAGACTGGAAGAGAAGGCGACAGTGCCGCCAAGAAAAAAAGGTGCGCGACGGGTCCCATCGCCATTCTTGAGACCTCGGCGAGACCACTCGCCTTCATTGTTGTTATAGCCAAAGCTCCAAACGTCGCCGCTGCCAGTTTCGCAGTCGCCCGCATACACCAGTACAGAGCCATTCGCGGTTCTCGCAGCACCAAAGGCAGTACTCTTGGAACTCTTGTCTAGAAAAGGTAGGACAGTATCGTTGCTCGGGCCCTCAAGGGTGGCCTCGTCTGCATTGATACTCTTGGAAAAGTCGAGGGATCCAAATTCGACGTTACCCGAAGCTGTTTGTCGGAAGATGTATGCTAGATTCGAAGCACTGCAAGGTACGCTACCATCAACGCATGTTGGATCGGGCATGAGAATCTCGGTGGGAACGTATGGGAAAGATTGCGCGGCAGCAGGAGAGGCAAGAAGCATGCCTGTGAGGAGGAGAGTAGTAGAAAGAACCATTCTTGGCGTTGTTGAGGCAGGCCGACAGCTGCTAGAAGAGGCCGTTAAAGTCATCGCGGTTTCTGCGAAGTTGAGATGCCTCGCTAATTTGAGAGGTGCAGGTGGTGCGATCGTAATCGCTTTTCAAGCGTGGGTTTCTCGCCGACGATGTTGCTGAGCGCTCATAGCATGGCCATCGCCTCGCAGCTCGAAAGCCAATGGGTATATCGTTGCAGTCGTTCACTTCCCCCAACTTCACTTCTCTGAAAATGTGTAGAGTTTGAAGAGCCGAAGTGCAAAAAGTGTCGTGCGTGTTCTGCTGATCGACACGGTGGAATATTCAAGGGTCTTTGCGCAGTGTCTCGGTCTATGCGCACCTTCACTTGTCAAGCAAGGTCTTCGATATTGGCCAACCTGCTAATAATGCAAAGGCCACGCACGAATGGGTCGTCGTCCAGGTTTAGATTGGATTTGTAGGAGAATAAGCAGACGTGTCAAGAAGAAACGAAGAAGGAAAAGAGAGAGCGCACAAGCACAAGGAAGAACGAGGAAGAGCAGGGATGAGGGGATCTCAGCAATAGGTAGGTAGTAGGTAGGTGCAGCCGGGATCTGAGCCGTGCCGTCCAATATCAACATCAATATCGTACTATCACCGAGAAGCAAGGTTTGCGATTAGACCCAACTTGTCAAAAGTTGAGCTAAAAACCAAGATCCTATTCGCTAGAATGCAAATGACTTGCCGCTTTCTGCTGGACGAGGTGATTGTTTATGATGGTTGACGAGACAACGGCGGCTGTGGAGTATCACATCAGAAGCTGATGGAGGGGGAGCTCTTTAGATCCTTGTTGGTCAAGGACGGGAACAAGGATATGGGTTTAGTCAAGGGAGGCTTATCACATGTGCAAGCGCCACAACTAAAGACTACATACAGTACAGCGTTCAACTGCTGCTGGGATTAACTGATCAAGCAATTTGTTATTGTGTAGCATTCAGCCATTGAACAATCACAGACACAAGCGTCTAGATAGACATAAACAATTGTGTCCGATTCATTACCCACCAACGGCTTCAATGACAATAGAGGTTGTGGCTTCAACTGTGGCTACCGCTATCCGCTTTCTAGGAAAGTTTGGTCGGTGCTCCAGCCGTGGACCTAACTGAAATCGATCAAGCAAATCCCTGTTTCGCCTGTCAACTCACCCCAACAACCAAACCAACTGCACTCGTAAGCTCTCCCTCTCTATGTATATTACTATAATCCCTTTGTTCTCTCTAGTCTCATGTCTCGGCTTTCAACTTTACATTGTCCTCTTTGTTTCCATGTTTCAGTTGCAATCAATAGCTCAGTTTTGAAGCCTTGTTTATTCTTTGCCGAGTTCTAACCCTGCTGCTCATGGCAAGGTAGAAACCACCTGGGGTGTGGAGAATCTGGGGCGATCGTGCTACATATTTTTACCGAGTCTGGCAAGTTGATGAGTTGCCCAATCAACTATCATGGAACCTTAGTCACCATAATAGAGGAGTTGCTGGCTTAGACCCCATTAACCTTGAACCATTTGTTCTAGACCTGAGAATAATGTATAAACTTCATCCAGCTGAGCAATAAGTAGCGAAGGGGACTTAGCCATATTCTCTAAATGTTCAATCCAAAATTCACGTTGTTCGGAGTCACCAATATCGCTCGCTGGCATGCGTGAATTATTAGCATTAGAATTCATTGACTGTATAAGTATCTGATCTAACAACTGTGCAAGGCACTCATAGGTCATGACACGATCGATAACATAATCATCTTGACTAAATCCAATACTGTCGTTTGTTTAAATTTTCCAATTCCTCTCCTCGCCTTCCAATACACTTCCACATCCTCATCAAAGCAACACAGCCTAATAGCTAGCATGTGTTTGGGTATCAATCACAATGACAAAATCAACTTCCCCTTAGTAGTAAATCTTCTCACTCCAGATGGGAGGTCGTGCTCCCTCAGTGTCCCACTCAATATGGTTCTTGTCGTTGAGTGTGCAACCCTCATCTGAGATGGGGATGACCTTGCTTGTGTTGAGCACCTCCTGCTTAGAGATACCAGCAGGGTCGGCAGGGATCCAGAGAATAGGAGTCTCGCTTGTGACTGAAGGTGGGAAGTAAGCGTCTCTCTCAACCTCCTCAGGGTAGTCGAGTCCCATGTTACGCTCATGAGGCACAAGCTGGCGCATGGTGTTGTAATCGGCATAGATCCAGGGCTTGAGCCACTTGGAGAAGAAGTTGCCCTTCTTCTGAACACCATCAGCACCACCTGGCACGAACTTGCTGACACCGTGGTCCTTGCCATTGGAAGCACCGTTGGAAGCGGCGCCCTCTGCATTCTGAACATGTCCGTCCTCCAACTCTGATCCTTGCTGGCTTCGCTGGATTCGTTCCTCCTCAACCTCAAGGGAACGAGGCAGGCTGTAGAGCAGAGGGTTAAGAGCCTTGGCGAGGGAGATGTGGAACAGAATGGTGAAGACAAGGAAGGCAGCCATCAAGACAGCAGGACCAGCGGCCTTGGAGATAATGAACATGCCGACAAGGCAGATCTCAGCAAGGTAAACACCAACGAAGAGCTGCTTGAGAGCGCGGGGGTAGATAAGACCGCGAGTGTCGATCTTGGTCTCGGTAACAAACAGAATGTTGTAGCGGTAGGCAAGATAGAACAAACCCATACCGATGGTGGACCAGAAGAGCATGATAGGTGCGATGACAGCATAAACGATGCCTAAGGAAGATCAGCAAACAACTCGCAACATGAACCAAGATTTACCCACTGATAACAGCAATGTTGGTGTATACAGGCAAGAGACTTCCCCAAGTGAGAGCACTGAGAGTCGTCCACTTGTTGTACATAGATCGTGGGGTGCTAGTAAGGAACTTGTAGAGAAGATTGAAGATGATGCAACCGACCACCTGAGTCAGAACACCGACGGCGATGGTAAGACCCTGAACAATGAAATAAGAGACGTAGAAGTTGGATGCAGTAGGAATGGAGGATGACAACATGCTGAAGACCTGGCTGGGGTCCTTGACAATAGTCGCAATGGAGGAAACGAAACTGTTGGCGAGGGTCTGGACCAGGAATACCTGGAGGACCTGGAAGACGAAGTAGGCGTTCTGGGTGAAGAGCTCGGCCTGAGAGATGGAAACACAACCAGCCTGCTTGGCACAGAGGCGCATGAAAACAGGCACCAATGACATAAGGATTGACAGAGCGACGGAAGGCAGAAGACCAGAGACGACACCGAGAATGACGGAGGGAATATCCTGGATCCAGGTAAGACCAGGGAGAGTCTTGATGGTGTTAACTTGAGCAATAACACCGACAATAGCGACTGGAACAGCCCAGAAGATGATGAGAATAGCAATAATGGCGTAGACAACATATCGGCGAATGACAACCTGCCACCAAGGGAAGTTCAAGCTCTTCCAGACAACCTCATCAGGCTTGACACCGATAAACCGAGGAGCCATGTGAAGAGCATGGTGGTGAGTGGTGGTCTGAAAAGCAGCTTGGGCATCAGATTGGGTGTAGAACTCGACGAAAACAGCAGAGTGCTTCTCATAGTTGCCAGCGAGCCAGTCAGCCTGAGCTTCATCGGCCTTGGGGATTAGAGTCTTGAGCTCCTCACGGCCCCATTCAATGGTGTCAACCTTCTTGCCAATAAGTCCAAGAGGGCCAGTACGGTGACTAGGTCGTTTCTTGTCGGGGATCCAGCAGGCAGCGAGGTTTCCAGACTCAGGGTCAGATGGGGCAGAGGCAACCTTCTCGGCCTCGGGGCCAGATTTCTTCATGGCCTTGATGCGCTCCTTATTGCAAAGCTTGAGCAGCTTGACCTCTCCCTTCTCGAGCTTCATGGCAACATCGTCACGCTCCTCAATGATCTTGTCAAGCTCCTTTGTGTCACCAGGAATCCAAACGTTCTTAACCGAGTTGTTGAACAGGGTGCGAATACGAGCCTCATCTAGATACTCCTTGGGTACTGAAGTGAAGAGAACAGTGCGAGATGAGATGCGCTTGGCGTACTGGGGAGTAAGAAGGAAGGCCTGTCGCACGCTGATGTAGAAGATACACTCGCGCATGATGGTGTAGATAACGAAGCCATAGACAAGCCAGGCAATGAAACAGTGGGCGTAGAGCCTGTTCCTCTGAGTCGAGTCATCGATGTTGACGTTGGCGTATGAAAGGATCTCAAGCTGCTTCTTTCCATTGCCGCCAGTGGCGTTGACTGGGAAGAGAACAGGCCATGTGAGGCAAAGACTCACGAAGCAGATCATGCAGCAAATGCGAAGAAATCGAATGAAGAGGTACGAATCGAGACTCTGGTGCTGAAGAGCGTAGGCGTCAGGAAGCTTCCAAAAAGCTCCAATCCAGTTGAAGAAACCGTTAGGCAACGCCGGACTCCGTTCACTACCAAGGTCGTTAGAATAATGTCCAAAGTTCAGTGACGCATTGCGACTTACTACTCGCGCAGGGAGCCCAGGTATGTCCTAGGCGCATAGAAACGCCTGTTGGATTTACGAAAGACTAGGAAAACGACGAGGTAGACCGCCGATACAATGAGCACAGGAACTAGAGTCGAAACCATGCCTGGTATTGTTAGCCATGTGTCGCATTTACCATTAATATCGTATCTAACGTACCCGACAGGGACTGAGGCTGCGTTCCTCTCGCACCGCCTGAGTTGGGGTCGGGGAGGTGGTCCTCCAACCAACTGATGAAGTTTCCCATGATTGCAGCCCAGTTGGAGTATCTTGGACTACGTCAGTACTTATAATCGGGTATACGCCCTTGGTCTGGGCAATTATAATCGGCTGGTGATTCTCGGATCGATTAATTCAACGCGCGTCGTCGATTATATGGTGGGAATTCAAGTTATTAAGAAGAAATTGAAGAAAATTAAGCCAACACTTGGGCCGCGTCGTTCAGCTACAGCTAGGGAGACGCTGTAGTACCCGTCGTGGGCGGGAGGCGGGTGGCAGATAGATTAAGGTATGTTGAGACGGACGGGAGGCAGACGCGTTCCAATGCAGATGCCCACAGTACACTTGCAACCGAAACTAGGAACGAAGAACGAAAACTCAGAGATAAAAAAAAAGGTGGATGGGGCTGGCTAAGGTATATGTAATTATCGTATCCATCCAGCCCAGTCGATTAATTAGATTAAGAGTGGCAGCGAGGAAAAAAAGTTGGTTTCCTCAGATACTGGCTAAGGACGGTAGCTCAGCTCAGGTTGTCAGGGGTGTGAATGGAGGAGGCTTGGAGACTTGTGCAATGCGACCAGAGACGAAAAGCTTAGCACTAGGATATGGATAGACCCCCTTAATCAAGGTGAAGTCATGTCTCAGCCCAGTCTGGTCTTTAACAAAAGAAAAACACGGCTGCTTGCAATTTACAGTTCCCCTGTGTTTCTAGGGATTGCTGCTATTTTGGAGTGTCTTCTGAGCTTCTGTATCGTGTCTTTTGCTATAGTTGCTGAGAATATTATCTTACAATATCTGCTTAAAGGTGTGATGCCATGAATCAATGTCAGGGTTACTGACAAGCTGGCATGGCACAAGGTGCTGATGTCGACGTCACAGTGTAGCGCCCAGACTGCACCCTCATCGCCAAGTGCTTGAAGCTCTCTGGGAAACATACACAAAATCCTGGTTTGGGGCTAGATCGACACTGGCCAATCACCTTTGGTGCACTCCATCTATCATCAGCGGTAATTGATGGGTGGGCGTTGGGTTGGTCCAGGCCAGGCTCCCCTCCCGGCAGTCTATTCAAAATATGGAACCATTCAGAGAAACCTGGGACAGCTGGCCTTGGAAGGCATTGCAAATCACTTCCCTTCTCTGACTGCGACGATAGTCTACAGGTATGGGCGCTTTTGATCCCGGACGATAACACGGTGACAGTAAAACGAGAAACCGGGGAACTTTGCAATACATACGCATGCGATTTGTGGGATTGACATGAAACGAATGGACAGACGGAGAAGCAAATACGAAAAATGATACTCTATCAAGACCCTGTTTCTGAAAAGTAATTCATTCATGATCCCATTGTCAACCCAAACTCTATTTCCCAAATCTCCAAAAGGGTCTGGGAGTCCTCAATTTCGGCTCTTGAAGCTTGGCTACGGGATAAAACCCACTATCCGCTGCTACGTGGACACCTCACTCATGTTGCCCTTGCGCTACTGGAAATAGTCACATTCACTAACTAAATTGTCTGGTGCTGCGTGATGCGATGCGATGCCGCAGTTCATGATTCACAGGCAACCCGACAGGGGCCAGCAGGAAAGACAATGAGGGAGCCAAAGAATTTGGGCTGTATAAGAGTGAGTCTGTAAAGCTGTTGCCGACATTTTACGGCATTGAAAAGTCTAGACTCGGCTATTTGGTGCCTCATAATCATCACGACCTCGATCTAGGCTATGCATCAACGTCTTTTTGACTGTCGGGTTCAGCTAATGTTGTCGATTTTACCCTCGATCAAATAGAGGCACAGCCACGACGCAATCCAGTGTTGCCATGCATGCACACACAAGACAGAAAGAGACAGCTTGACAGGGATGAGCTTTGATCTGGAGATGTGATGTCAGATGCATCCATCATTAACACTGTTGATTTCACTAGCATGAGCACGAACACCAAAAAAGTCAATGAATCAACCCCAGTCACGATCCGGATCGGAATGTAAATCGTCTCCCCTTTTAGGAGCAAAACGAGAATCCGCCAAGACTGGAAATCTCCGCTATCTTTTTGAGACTCTCATTTTCATTCCCGTGGCGCTACCATTTCGTTTCTGGGTCACAGCCCAACTGACTCCCTCACTTCGGAGCACTCAGTCCCGTCTTGACGCCAATGACATCAACTATCATTAGCTTCATTTTTCTCCCCGATCTCCAAATTAACTCGCGTCGCTCTATAACGGTGGCTTCATGACGATCTAAGTTGGCGCTGTAGTCATAATTACCTTGCGAGGCCCATTGGTTTGTTGACTTGACAATCTCTTGGATCATAACGCTATCGTTCATCAACGAAGAGACGCTCCATTCAGGGCCCCTGTCTTGATCATCAGACCATTGCTGTGTTTTTAGTTTGCATACAACTATTGATGCATCAGTGCCTTGACGTCTTTAACGACATCATGATTTTTCTCACCGCTTGGCATTCGAGATCCTACAGTCCTTTCTCGAGAAGAATTGTTCTTTCAGATCTGAACGGGAAATGCTACGAGTGCAACATCATCGACATACCCCAGTCAATCATTCATTCCAGAGGCTAGATTCCCCACAAATGCAAGCGCCATACTTTATCTGGTGCTAGCGCACTCAAGATGATGCTGGTTCAGCTGAAATGGTCTGGTTCTGGCGTCAACCTCTCTCTCAAACTGGCCGAGGTACGTGCCTGTAATTTAATCTTGACGCATGAACCCTCTAAAAATCGTGATTCGACCAATGAGACTTCCTCTGACATGAATTTATTGAATTCCCACATTTCTCCCTAAGTTTTGCTTTCACTTTTACTTTATTAGGCGACGTTTGCGGCAACGGCCACGCTGAAAGCGAAGCAAAGCGTATTGAGGCCACGGCTGCGTCACCGTTACAGAGGACTCCAGAACGTTGTGATAGTCTGTAACTCATTGTGAAAGTCAAGACGGGGCCTCTGCATTGCACATCTATTGTTCAACTCAGGCACAGTCACGTGTGCATCATAACACAACCATCGGCTACGGTCCCTTGGCTGTTAAAATGAATCTGAACGACGGCGTTCATGTTTCACCTTGTGGCTGCTTGGTCAATCATTTCTGATCTACTCATTGTGCCATTGCTTGCTGTCGTTGCTGTGCTGGTTGCTTTCTATCATTGCTATGCATGTGGTTACAGTTATTGTAGAGTAACAGCCAGTCCTTGAAACAGCCAGCTTGGAATTTGGGCTTGGAACACCAAGAATGGCCTCAGTCCAAGTTGCCCTGAGTGAAATATTCATTCCCTGAGCGGATCGTGAGAAATGCATCTTTTGATCCTGCATAAAGAGGCGAGCTCCTAATGTACGCAACGCTGCGGTGCCTTTGCGTACAACGGTGAACAGATATCTGTGTGACAGAGCAAACTCTTTCTGTTGTACCAGCTGGGAACGCGGAACGAGATGCCAAATTGCCCTCAGAGAGAATTACACCAAAAGACCAACCCATGGATTAATACTACAGACTTGACATCGAAACATTGGTTTCGCGCACATACATACGATTTGTGGCAAGCTAACGTAATGGCAACTCGATCTCATACTGACAGTTTCTACTGCATTCTCACGAAACTGAAGGCCGAGATCTTTGAGGAAACCAATTGTTAATGGACAAGTACACAAAAGTCTTGGGCCTCCCGGTAGACTTTCACCATAAAGACAAAGAAAAGAGTCAAGTTGGCTGACTTCGAGTGTCTTGATTGCTCAAACACCACCATGGCTATGGAGAGTCGCGCTTACAACAAAGAAACTCTTTCTTTGTCCTTTGAATAGCATCACATCGATCAGCCGCCCCTACTGGTTCCCCCAAAATGTGATAGTTTTATAGAAAGACCTGATTTCTGTTCAAGAATAGATATATAATTCTTCATCTCAAAGGATCTTTCTTGCTCTGACCTCTGTTCTCTCAGCCCGTGCTTCTGTCCTAACTCCGTGCCAACACCTGTATTCCACCATCACCATGGTATCCTTACGAGCAGCTGGAAAGCAGAAGGCGGGCACGCAGCCTCTCCACCTCCCTTCTAATGATTATGCGATCTCATACAGATCCAACTGGTTTACTCCAGATAACGGCATCTTGGACCTTGAAGATCTCGAACTTCTACAGCATATTAACTGTTCCTACTTCTCATCTGGGCGTCCTCCCACTCTTCTCGCCCTGAAGCAGCACGCCCAATCTCTCACCAACATCATTCGCAAGCTTGCTCCATCTACTACCACTCGACCTGTAGGTACAGGGGATGTTGATGATGGAAGATGGATCTTCGAGAAGAATGAGGCCTTTGACTGGTTGAACGACCTCAATACGCCTTACGAGAATGATGATCCAGCTCACTATGATCCTCTTTTCGCTCTGCATAATCTAGTCAAGTCAGAGTCTGAGGTTCATGGAATTGAACATCATTGTCCTTTGACGCAAGTTGAGGATTTCGGTCCTTCGGCTAAAGAGGGAGATATTCGTCGTCCTTATATGACACACCACGATCTCATCATGCACGCTAATGAGTGTCTTGAAATTATCGATCACGAGTACTCTTCGACTGGCGGTCTAATGTCCATTCTCCCAACTGGTTTCGAAGATCCCAAGGACAAGGAGAATCATCCTTTGAATGAATCGCAACTAGAAGGTGCTCGTAATTGTCTTCTTGGCCAGTGGATATTGCATCATCAGCATCTCGTCGGTCGCATTCACGAACTCGAAATCAGCTACGCCAACGCTACCGATGTCCTTGCAGGAGAAGCCCTCGTCCCACATCAAATGCTGGGCCATACCGGAGCTGATGGCGTCTCAGGCGGTCGAGAAATTGTCTATCCTCAAGACAAGTACATCCTCGTCAACTGTGGTGAAGATGTCAGGGGCTACATCCACCGGCTCATCGATGCAGCTGAAGCACAGATAGAGCAGAAGGAGAAGATCTGGAAAGCAAGTGGTGTAGTTGGCGAACGCATATGGAACGAAGAACGTGGAGGCAAAGTCTACGCAAGAGGCATTGTGCCCATTGACCTCCTAACTCGATTCTACCGTATCAAGGGCAAGGGTCATCAGTCTCCTCTCTTCGTCATGCCAGCAGCCGAGCAGCATCCTGGGATAAAGAACACACGACTTATGGAGGAGAGACCAACTGTGATATCCATCGTGACTCCAACTTGGCCAGAGCGAGTTTCTGCCATTGAGTTGAGGAACAGAGAACGTCTGGAGAGAGCAGATAAATTGGCAGCAGACAATCAGTGCCTGCTTCGTGAGATGGCGGAGATGAGGCACATGTTGTCTGTGCAGAATGCAGAGATCAAGCGTATGAATGATCACTTGTCTTGGTATGAAGAGCATGCAGATGTTGCAGGAAGGGAACGACAGGCTTAAGTTACATTCTTTTCTGCTGGAACATGATTGATGCAAGACTTTTGCATTTTACTTTGGCGGTTAAGGAGCTAGGAGAGGGTGGATGGGAGAGAGCTCACTAGGGGAGGTAAGAAAACTTAGGACCTTAATCCCAAGTGACAAAAGATCTTATGAAAGTCTAGACTAAAATTAGGGTGTTTTAGGGTATTTTAGGATAGTTTATTTTGTCACTCTGACCGATTGTCTGGAGTCTTGTTGCTCCCGGAGGGCTCAGTCTTGGATATGGCCAATTCACCAGCGGCAGGATCTTGTCTCTATTCTCTTAGTATAATTTATGATATATTCAATCAAATACTTCTCGCGACACAGGAAGTAACACAGCCAAGACTTCAAGTGCGAGGCACAAATTTCACACATCAACATTACCTAGTCTAGTTCACGATTCACGGAAATCCCATCCAGAACCTGTCAAGTCCAGTGCAAAATCTGCATGCACGAAGACCAAGACGACCCAATACTTCCCTTCTCAATAGCCTTAGTATCGCAAGGGCATCTTCTTCGAATATTTCGCCGGGGCTTTGGAGGGAATGGAAGTCGTCCACCCATCGGGCAATCCAGTCTAGCTGATTTGATCATGTCTGCTGCCTACTTTGACCATTAGCAACAGTTCCCTGTCAAATGTATCAAACTCTCACCTTCTCAGCTATGGTATAAAACACTAGCTTGCAGATGCGCTGAAGGAGTGAGGGGCATGATGCTGGCATCAGCAATACGAAGGTTGCACGTGCCATACACCCTCAGTTCAGCATCTACAACTCCTCCCAACTCGAGTGGCATCATGGCCGTTGTTCTCGAAGTATGCCTTTCTGTCGTAATCTTCTCCATTATCCGCATCATCAGCGTCTTATGATCTATACTATCAAAGGCCGATTCCGCTTCAGGCATGAGCTTTTTCATGGCCTTGGTCTGGATTAGTTTGGAATTCACTTGGAGACCAAGAACAATTACCTCGCAGTCGATCTGGTCAGAGCAGTATCGTGGGTCGAGCTTTGGTGGCTCAAAGATTGAGGAGGACGAGGGTCCGACAGTGCCACGGGGAAAGGTCCTTTGAGCAGCGATAGTCAACTGCCCCTATGAGTTGGCAATAGCCTCAAAGATTCCGGTATCATCACTGAGAATCTATTCTCGAAGAATTCTCTTTTGGGCTTCGTAACCCTTATTCACGGTGTCGGGGGCTTTTGATGGAATACTGTGACCGGAACTATTGTTCATGAAGTGCTCCCAGTCATCCGCTGCCAACTGTAGACTTGGGACGAAAATGTGTTAATAAGTGGTGCTGTCCAAGGACCTGAACTGGTCAGATAATGATATGATGTCTGTAGGCTGTACTCACCTGTCCTGTTACGGATATACTCATTGGCAACTTCATCATACATGTCGTCAACTACCTCGTCGCTCCTGAATTAGGAATTATTGGAATCTGAACCTGTCAGTACTCAACTCATGATAGCCATAGAATACTTACAATAGTAGTTATCATAGACCATGGGATGGTCTTAAAGATTGTATCCAACTCATGGAAGGTGAATTTTGACGGGAATGTCAAGTGACTCGAGGATGTCTGATGGCCCAATTCCCGATATCTGAAGTAAAGTGGGAGTGAAGATCGCATCAGTAGAAACTATAACTTCCCACCTGCAAGAAATTGATCTAGCTTTAGTCTTGTTGTTGGTAGCAAACTGTTCTATGAATTAGTAGCCTATTCGATCTTGTGTATCACTTGATCATACCTCTACTCCAGCAACTCTTCGACTCGAGTTAGATGCGCTGCTATTGTCCAAAACGAGTTGTGACAGTGTGGTTTGTTGCAATATGTAGATTGCATCTTAATGATGCCGAGTTAAAGTGAGCTTCTCTGGCATCCACCCTCGTCTGATTATGAGGGTGCAGGGTTGAAGGGAGTATCATGTCCTCTGCAGCAGTTCCATTCTTCACATCTCCAATGATGGGTAGACCAAGCTCCGCAAACCCCTCGAGCACATTGGCTGTTTTCTGGTCAGGACACAAGACGCTTTGATGCTGTTCTTGACTTACAGGATTGGTCGTAGAAATATTGTGGGTATGATACATGCACTGAGCCATTGTAGCCGTGTGCTGCTGATTGAGGATGGATGTAAAGTTGTTTGACATCATGACGCTCAACATTGTATGTGAACTTCTCTGACTACCACAAGTCAGCCCCATTCTCGACTCGGTTACACACGTAACTTTCTGAAGTAAGGAAGTAGTAGGTCATTCCAAGACCAAGCCTTGTTACCCACCTTTCCCAACCATCATAATCAGACGTTGAGCCTCTCGACCAACAGAGTCCATTGAGGATGGAACTCCCACCAACAGCCTTTCCCTGAAGTATTCCCACATTCTGATTGTTAAGATAAGTCTGGGACTCTGTGGTCAACCTCCATTGGTATTTCTGCCAACCATCTGACCCGATTGTTCCAGTGACAGGAAGCAGATCTCCAGGAATCGAAAGCTTTCTCGCGTCATCCCTGAAAGGCGATTTGTCAGTTGAGGCTCGGGTGGGTTGCGAGATACTTACAAAGGGCCAGCTTCGAGAACCAGAACCGAGACTGTAAGAAATGTCAGCAAATATCCTCTGATGTGGTCGGCATCCAGTACCCGCTGGGTTTTCGGAAAGACGGTTGGCGGTGGTTAGACCAGCGGTGCCACCTCCAACAATGATGTAATCGTGGACATTATGTATATGTACATCTACGATATCAGGGGTTACATGAAGGCTTTCAACCAAAGGAAGAATCAATGCAGCCAGAGAAGCCCATAAGACTTGGTTTTCAAAAAGCATCGTAGGCGCTGGGACGGTAACAGCGTCTTGAACCAGCCAAGATGATCTTCGAGACGCTATGAAGAGAGTAGGTCTCGGTAAACCGCCACCTCGTTTAAACTGTTCTCGGAGGGAAATAAACAAACAAATCTCAGCAGATGAGCATTTCCGACACTTGAGTCACCATGGATCTCTGCCACTCACAGACAACTGCCATATAGAAGTCGCTTAGGGGTTCTGTCATTCCATGGGAAGTAAGGAGAATCCAGAAATTCTAAGCTTCATATCAAATTTATCACTCTGCATAGATGTAATGAATGATAATCGTATCATAATCATCCCAGGAGTGTTGCTATAAGATCTTGGATCAGGAATACCAAGCTTTGGATTGAAGTTGCTATAACTCGGAGACCCAGTTTTACTTAGATTCTAAAGGACAATTATCAGGCATTCGACCCTCAAGTTTCGCAACCTCACAATTAGGTTGGGTGTTTGTGGATGCTTACCTCTAGTAGTATCTTCTGATGTTATAGCTTCACTTGAGAACCCATATTCCTTTAATTTAGACTAAGTTTTGTGACCTTTCTTTATTATGATCGTATGTTATATTGAGCCATTTTCGAATTAAGAACTATTACCTCAAGACGTGTCTAAGGCCTAACATCACATACTCAAAGGTGAAAAGCTTGTGCCACACAGTGAGCATGCTATTACTGGACGAGTTGTCTGTCCTTTCATGAATGAGTGAATGTGGGCCATTAGACCTTGAAACTCTATAACAGTTTCAGTTCGGCCATGTCCCACGAGAGCGCAAAGGTTGTATGAACGTGGGATAATTTCTCGGGGTCCTACAGGGTTTCGGAGGAATTGTGTTGAGTTTTGTGTGAGTATGACGACGCCATTTTGATCAAGTCGCTAAAGTTTGCGATGTGTGGGATATCTGCACCAAGAAGGAAGCTCTTCTGACTGAACCTAAAGAAGAAGACTACATCTAATAAAAGGTCCGTTGTCTACGCAAGAGTGATCTCCCTGACTACTAACTTGAAGCTTTACTGAGGCAGAGTGGACACTTGAATCTCGGTGGTTTTGCGAATGGTAACCAGAAGCTTTCTGCTTTTGCAAGCTCTGCCTTCGCGAGCTCTGCTACCCGAATCTAGGTGGTTTTCCGAATAGTGACTAGAAACTTTCCGCTTTTACGAGCTCTACTACCGAAGAAGCCACGTGGTGATGCGATTCGTAGAGGGCAGCATGGTACATAGCAAAGAGATCTCGCTGCCTCGTGCAGTATCGTGAATTATCGTGAAATTCATCACGGCTAGCATCAGCAATAGTCATTTACTGTAAATCTTATACCCTTACAGCAGAAGCTTATCCCTTATTAGGGCCAGATCTTTATAGGGGCGTAAAAAGGCTTTGTGAATTTTCTTTCATCAATTCAGTTCATTTACTTAGGTCTACTACTTTACCCAGGAGCAAGCTAGTCGTGATGAACGTCATAGGAATTTTACGGTACACCAACTGCAACCTCTACTTCTTTAGGTAGATTGAAAATTCTCTACAAATTAAGTGCTGTTATCCCCCTTTATTATGGCCTTTTGCTTCGTTATGAGACGTTAAATTTCCAGTTGTACATGCTGAGTTGGACATTCAGCAGATCAATATTTCCAATTGTAATGGCTATTTGACCACCTCTTCGCAACGTGTATAGGGTAATTGCTCATCTCGTGCAACACTTATTCAAATGAGTAAGGCCGCAATGGAATGGCCAATACCAGCTTTTCCTAGATGCAAAGAACCTTCTAGTGGGCATTTGGCTCGGGAGATAACCGAAAGATTGTCAGTTGCGGACTCTCGCACCTTCCTTCTGCCATCTGGAGAAACCATGACTAAGCTACCTAGATAACTAGTATCAATACCTAGGGGCTCTCCTCAACACGAATCAAGATGATCCAATTGTTACCATGATCAACACGCGATATCAGCCATGATGTTGTCGCTATTGAAACGATGCGTTATCAACGCCTCCAAAACTCCTTTCATAGCTTCAAAAATATCAAATCGTTCTCTTCATCTTGCTCCTCCGTTCCTACTTGAAGACTATGTTCCAAGATATATGACCCTCAGTTCCCGCGACGCAGCCAAGAAGCGCTCTTTGGCATATGCTCACCTTCGCAATTGTAACTTATGTCCGAGAGAATGTGGCGTAAACCGGTACGAGAAGTCTGGCATGTGCCTCATCGGAGAGAAGGCGAAAGTCAATACAATTGCTCCCCACTTTGGTGAAGGTCAGTCTATCTGGTGCCCTATGCCCTATGCTTTTTGCTCTCGGCTCGCTGCATCTGATACCTACTTCCTTGCATTTCAGTTTTCTAGCTACAGCTAGCCATGCATCATATCCTTCTATTGAGATTCTGACTATACCTATATAGAACCGTGCATTCAGGGGCACAACGGTAGTGGTTCCGTCTTCATGAGCGGGTGTAACATGCGGTGCATCTTTTGCCAGAATTATGATATCGCACATCAACGAAACGGAATGGATCTTACGCCTGAAGACCTAGGGGATTGGTATATAAAACTTCAGGAGGTTGGTAAAGTACACAATATCAACATTGTTACGCCTGAGCATGTTGTCCCGCAGGTGGCGTTGAGTATCCTCCATGCCAAAGACCACGGCCTGACAGTTCCCATCGTTTACAACACGTCAAGCTTTGACTCTCTCGCATCCCTGCAGCTGATGGATGGATTGGTCGATATCTACCTGGCTGACTTTAAGGCGTGGAAGCCAAGCACCTCCAAAAGACTACTGAAGGCGGATGACTACGCAGCAACGGCCAGAGAGAGCATCAAGGCCATGCACAATCAGGTCGGTGATCTGTGCTTCACTGGAGACGGGATAGCGAAGAAGGGCTTATTGATCCGCCATCTTGTTATGCCAGGCAAGGAAGATGAAGGTGCTGAAATCATGAGGTTCCTCGCGAATGAGGTATCTACCGATTGCTTCGTCAATATTATGGAGCAGTATCATCCAGACGCTCACGTCGGCAAGCCAAAGCGAGCAAAGACCGATAGTAAAGAAGAAAAACCAGAAGTCCGATACGCAGAGATCAACAGAGCTGCCAATGCTCAAGAGATCTCCTCAGTCAGGAAAGCCGCAGAAGAGGCTGGACTTTGGCGGTTCAATGACCCACCAGGCCACGATGGGTTTGCTATCTGATGAGAAGCAAGTCGCCTCTCATTTGGCTGTTGGGTTGTAGCGCGAATAAATCAAACCTTGCCATGAGGTTTAATCCGAGCCAACAACGGGGACCAACAGCGCCACCTCCTGGTCCGAACAAGCAATTGGCTTGGCCACTTTATTCAATTACATGAACCAAGGCAAACCAGATGACCTACTATTCTGGACCAAGCAACCTCTCTTTCATGTTCCTGACTACCAACTGAACAACATCTCTAGCCAAGACTGACCAATCTTATTGACAGATTACACAGGCGATTCAAGTGTGGCCACCAGGCACGGACCCATCTGAACAGCCAACGCCTCTCACTAGAACAACTTTCTTCCAAAGAATCACTAGGCCAAGCCCGGAACTCGCTGTTTCGCTTTGTTGAGGCGAACACAGCGACAAAGCGACACGACCCTCATGCCCAATATAGCCTTCTTCGCAGTGGTCTTTGTCTTCAGCGGAGAGGAACAGAAGGTTAAGAAGGAGTTTGAATATCTAGCAACCATGGATGCTGTTTCTCACAGAGGGAACATTCCTTCGTTACTACTATCATTAACAAACCTCAAATTCAATCAAGATGAATGTAACTTTTACAACAATTCATGGCATGGTTCAACTACCACCTATGGATGCAAGGATTATTCCGCCTGCCGAGGAGTTGAGCGTTGCCATCCCTAAGCTACAAACATGCCCTATCCTCCCACCCTCACCTCAATCTCTTCCGGATACACCACACCCAGGAACTCCCTCAATCTCCAGTCCTTCTACACGGAGGAGACGTCGATGCTCTTCCAGCTCCAAGGGTCATCCTTCGCAACAGAATGCGACTCAGCAGCCCTATACCAACTCTTGTGTCATTTTCTCGCCCCGACCTTTTGAGAGTCTTTACATTGAGCGGGCATACCTTGCTAGCTTTCTCCAGCAACAAGCTGGTAAAGTCGCTGAGCTCATGAGGCAGTACTGTGCTGTAGAATTGCAGCTCCAGAATCTTGTTGGCGACAATGGCCGACGAAAGCTGAAGAAGCAATTGACTCTGTTCAAGTCTCGGGTCAATCAAGCTGCCGAACAGGAGAAGGCTATCTTCTCCCGTCTTGGTGAGCTGTATGTTGAGATCCAGAGTCAAGAGACATGGGCACATGCCTATACCGCCGAAAGCCCTAGTGTCGCTTCATCAGTCTGCTTCAACCCTGTTTCCTACGGCTTGCCTACTCCCTTGACACTCATGAACGGCAATTCTGAACACTTTGCTCCCATGGGCTACTTTGGTGACGTACCCCAGGTCTATGAACCGTCTTATCTTCAACAAGAGCCGACCATATACGGCCTCGAAACTGTCGATGAGGTCGGCGAGGAGCTCTTGTTTGGCGCTGAATCTAGCTGTGATAGCGTCGAGTTTGAGACTATCCCGACAACCCCGACTGATGTGGAAGTACCCTTCGTTCAGGAGAAGGACTATGGCTCTGAACTTGGAGAGGAATTGAATGATGGGCAGTTTCTTGCGGTTAGGGAGAGGCGGCTCAGCCTCCCTTGTATTCATAATGTTTGGCCTGAGCTCTAGGCTAATAGGTGCACTTGGAGGGTATTACTGGATAATGTGTTGATTTTGCAAACATCATACCATACCACGAAACGATCATGCATGTTGTTTCAGCACATCGGGTTATCAACATATCACTTACCATAAGTAGCATCGATTTAGCGTTCGGTCCTTGGCATGTCTTAGTGTATATATACTGTATGTTTCTCAAAATCATATCGCTGATGCACCAATTGATCCGTGAAATCCTTAGGCAAACTCTCCAAACTGTCCATCGTCAAACCCAAGATCCTTCGCTGATTGCTGCTTCTGCTGTTTAACATCGGTTGCACTTGGCGGTGGCGGTAATGAGAAACCGCCGGAAGAGCTTGGTCCAGCAGGAGGTGGTGGTAGCGCAAATGACTGCAGATCACCACCGGCCCCTGAACTAGATGACGAGCTATTCTGTTGTTTCCGTCTGCCGAACTTTGACCCCCCAAAGCTCACGGTAATGGTCTCGCCGTCCTTGAGGCTATAATCTCTATGCTCCTCTTTCTCCTTCGTCGATGCAGGTTTGCTCTGTTCGCCCTCCCATCCAAGTGCCTTTCGCGCCTCCTGTAGCGCAATGCTTAGATCAAACGCCTCGCTCCTCTCTTCAAAGCCAATGCCCAGAATAGCCTTTCGACCTTGCGGATCGCGCACTGTAAGCGCAAAGAATCGACTGCTATCGAGAACTGGCTCTACAACGCCTGGAGATGTATAAGGCGCCGCAGCGAATAGTTGACCCGTTGAAGTGTCCTCGAGCACGGCGTCGACTTTGAGCTTGTTGGTAGACGATTCAGATTCGTAGGCTGTCTCGACGACGCGCAGACGCGCAGTGAAGATATGGCGCTGGGGTTCGGCGGTCCATGTACTCGCATTATAACCCTTTGTAGAGGTTAGGGGAGGGATATTGTAGACGTGGACGGCGTTGGCGACGAAGAGAATGCGCTGGATGGCGTCGTTAGGGAGGACAGCACCTGTCGCGGGATCGAGGAGCTCCATTCTGAGTTGTGTTTATCGTCTATAGCTTGCGAGCAGTTTTCCTGAGTAAAACTGTCGGAATTGGTTATAGCGGTCGAGATGGATGAATGTTCGATGCCAAACGTTATGGAAGCTGAAGACGCAGAGAGGGTCTGGAAATCGGAAGCGGTGGAGGGGCAGCGCGGGGCACTTACTTTTGTTCGGGGTTTAGCTACAGGGTAGCTGGCTTTCGTTGTGATGACCTCTTGATATCGACGAGTTGCAGCACGTTATTGAACGATGCAATGCAACTGGTGGAACTTATTTCCAGACGAAAATAGCACAAGACTTCGATTGGAACTGTAAACACTTAATCTCGTTTCATCTAAAGTACTATTTGCTACTATACACCTAATCGCTGCTCCTCCGTTCCTAATGACAATTACAGGGGACCTCTACTAAAGACGCCCTGTAGATGGACGTCAAACAGCGCCGTCACTTTCGGCCCCGCTCCCCACCTCACCCCGCCAAACCAGCTCCGAGGGATTGATTGACTCACCACCAAAAATTCCCCTCCAAAGATTAAAGACTTGGGGATAGTTTTATCTTGGCTTCCAATTTCTACTCCCTCACCTCTTGAACATCATATATAATGGCGACGATCGATACGACAGGTAAGATACTCTATACCGCGAACACTGCTCCTGCTAACTTTCTAAAGCCGCTGCTCCGGGTGAGCAACACCAGCCTTCTTCAACCGATGATTTCGAGTCCGTCTCCAAAGCTATCCTTTGTCCTACTCCTCTAACAATTTCCCAGCATCGTCGAGACATACCGCGGCCTTCTTGCTTCAGACCCCTATCTCACCAAACCCGTCGCCGCCATTGAATCGCTCATCGCTCTTCTTAACGCCCACCCTTCCACCACCGTCTTCGAGATTCTCGACACCGTAAAAGCCCACTCCGATCGTCTGAAAGCCTCCGTTTCCAACCCCGTGCCTCTTTCCGCCGGAACAGACCTCTTTCTTCAGTACCTTGTCTCTTCGCTTCGTCAGCAGGATGGCAGCTTCGAGGCTGTGAGGCAGCATCTCCTTCGGAACGGACGCCTTTTTGCCCAGCGTGCTAACGCCGCGCGCGAGGGAATCGCCGACGCAGGATGGAGACTGATCCACGAGGGTCAATGTATCCTTACACATGGTGCCTCGCGATCAGTTGTAGGAATTCTGGAGCGCGCGGTTCAGAACCTCGGTGCGGCAAAGTTCAAGGTTATCTACGTGCGCGAGGAAACCCGGGTTGAGGAGAGTGATCGCATAGTACGCGAGCTCCGCTCAAAGGGTATTCCTGTCGCTGAGATCGCAGAAGCTTCAGTGGCTTATGTCATGGGTCTTCTGCGCCAGGTTGACATGGTGATCGTTGGTGCTGAAGCTGTCACATCTAACGGTGGTATCATCTCTCGAATGGGTACTCTCCAGCTTTCTAAGCTGGCTGCTCAAGCCGGCCTTCCCTTCTACGTTGCTGCTGAAACACACAAGTTTGCGCGCAAGTTCGTGATGGATCAACGAGATATTGGCTTCAAGCAAGAAATTCTTGACTTCAGCGTTGATAATAAGAGTAAGGATACAGTCGATGCCGTCGACTTTACTGTATGTGCTCCCCTGAATATAAGCCTTGATCAATTTGCTAACAAACTGGAATAGCCCCCTGATTTCATTTCCAAGCTCATCACAGAGAATGGTATTAAGCTTCCAGGTTATGTGTTTGAGCAGCTTCTCGATATCTATGGTAGTCTCAACGGTTGAGAGATATGATCAAAACACTTAAGCGGCGCCGTGCGCATTCTAACATTCGAGTCAGAACCGTGTGTTTCGATTCATTGATCTCATTCATTGGCGCGATATCGCTATGATCAAGAGCCATGGCAGAAGTATAAGCTCGTGACGTTTTTGGGACTGGATGAAATCTCCTTGTAATGGTCGGTTTCACGAACTGTTACCCTCAAACTTGGGACAGATATACAACGGTTGATATCCGAAGGCTATGACGTTGGAAGAGACAACATTTGCTATCCCCACACAGTAGCTGATTATGGTAAGGAGTTCAAAACATAGGGGTAAATAGAGACGGACATGAACAATAAATTTGATTTCCTTAGGGAGTGACTGTCCTCCTCCATATTCCTCTTCTAGCAATTTGGGCCCTATAAATGATCAAACTCCGGTAGTTCATAAACCCATCCCAACGGCTCGTTTAGAATATGAGACCTTCGTGTATACAATAACAAGCGTCCTGAATACCTAAATATCGCGTACCAGTCTAGCCCCTACCCATGCATAGGGGTAGTTCCTCTGATACCAGTTCACGAAACTGGCCCGTCCTGCGATACGTGGGTGTGTAGCCCACGAACCGCCCAAGACAATATTATGCTTGCCATCAAAGAAGTCAGTCGTATAGAGAGGGTACAGAGACATAGGCTCAAAACCCTCATGTCGCTCAAGTGGCGAGCTCGTCCATTCCCAAACGCCTCCCATTTCAGACTGACCCGCAAGCTGATTGCCTCGAGAGGTGACTGGCATAGGGTGCCAGTGACGGAAGCCAACATTAGCTTCCGTGAGGTCAAAGAACAGCTCAGAAGAGCTATCCTCAACCAAAGCGGAAGGGTCGGAAGGCGGGGTCTCTTCAACACCGTCGTTTACAAGGTGACTATCCCTTGTTAATTGAGAGCAAGTGGAGGCTTACAGTGGACTTACCCATTAACTGCAGGAACCGTCTTTGATAAGATACGCTCAGCGTCAGCCTTCTTCTGCTTATTAACGTGCGCATAGATGCTCTTGGCCTCCTCAAAAGTAGGGATTCGGCCACCCATCCACGCTGCGCAACCAGCCAGCTCGTCGTAAGAGGCAAAGACAGGCCAGTCAAGAGCATGTTTGAGAGGAACCAGACCATATACCGTGCGGACAAACTTATTCTGAATGAATGAATCAGGGACCTGGCTTGCGTGGCCATTTCCGTTCGAGCAGCCATTTGAATGTCCGTTGGCATGATTACCGTTAGTAGCTCCATTTGATGGAGTGGATGGGACAGAAGACCACGAGGCTGGGATATGGTCGATCTTGGAGTTGTACAAGTATTGGGCATACTATAAATTTGATTAGACTTTGCGAATATCCCCCGGATAAGTTGCACAAACCTCTTCATTGGTGATAGCTCTGCCCTGAGCTTGGAACGCATGAACCTTTATCTGCCGTGCAGGCTTCTCATTATCCCTATTCAAAGACGTCAGTCACGATGCAATTTTAAATAAGCATATCGGGTTCATCTCACCAGCCGAAATGGCGGGACACATCAGTACTATCCTCAGGATCATCCATGCCGAAAGTGATGATTTGCTCAGGAACATCAAACCACTGGTTAGGAACTCTGGCCTCATATGCTTGCTGAGCCATCTTTGCGAAGTCAGGCCTTGCGGTATGCGGGGGTGGGAGAGTCTTGTCACTCTGAAGCATCATATAGAGCAGGGTCTCAATATGCATCAATTCGTGCTCGAAGCCAACCCAGATAGCTCGAGCAATGTCTCGAGGAATCTTGTTTTGGCCATTCTTGTACAGGTTCTGTAGACGAGATCTGACTCTGTCTTGGTAGGCCGTAATCTCGTGAACAGAAGGCCATTCGTCAGGAATCTCAGAGTGAGTATGGCAATGCTCGGGGTTGTCCACATCAGGGTCAATGCCTCGCTCAAAGATGGTGTAGTAGGATTCAGGTTCAGTTGGGGCTTGGCCGGTAGTTTTGGTCAACTGAATGTCGAGGAATGTCGGGATATGACCAAGGTAAAATATGCACGCATTTCGTAGCTTGATTGGCTTCTCCTGGAGCTCCTCATCCGGCATCATATCCTTGGTTACTACATCCCAAGCTTTCCAAAGTGCTTTCCAATCTTGGACTGTTGGCAGTGGCACTGCGGCGTAAAGAGAAGGGATGAGACTGAAAGGCATGATGGATTTCTTTAGAAAGTGAAGGCCTCAAGAGTTGTTAGTCTCGTGTCATCAAGGTTACTGCATTCTCGATATAGCTTCAGCTCTGATCATGTACCCCCACGTCGTATGGGACCGCTTCCGAGTTTGGACCCATGCTGTCAGATCAGCTGGAAATGGTAACCCCCCTTTGGCATGATTCGCGGGGTAGTCCGGGGATGCATGACCTAGAGGCCTCTCTGATCGCGTGTTTCGGGTGGGACATGTATCATAAGGGAATGTGACCTACCATACTCGTCTCCCCGACTCCATCGACCCATTTCGGTCAAACCTGCAAGTTTCCAGAGCTTTTCTTTCTCCTCCTCGGAATACTTGAGGCTTTGTTCGATCTCTATGCGCTCATGAGGCAAGACTCTGGATCCGAGAGTATCTGTGGGCCGAGTGGGAGAAAGGAAAGCCTGGTGTCGTCCACCTTCAATGTCATAGACATACTCACCGATAACCCTCCACTCGTCCGTGTTGAAGGCCTCTTCACCAAGGATCTCATTGGCGTTCTGAAGGCCATTTAGAATAAATCTAGATGATGTCAGTTTCCTCTTGCACAGATAGAGCCAATCAGCTTACCGGTGGGTTACCCCCTTAGAGTCTGTATTAATGAACTGCGGCATTAACACCAACTTGTATACTCGGCTCTGAACTGTGACGTACCGTTGTAAGCATGGCTATAACATATGTTAATCCTGCCCACAACAAACGACATCGTGGACTTACTAAACCTTAGCCGGGTTGCTGCAAGAGTCAACAGCAACAATCATGGAATCAGATGGTGTGAGGACGTCTGCGAACCCTCCCAAGAAATCAGCTGCACCATCTCGGGTGAAATTGCCTGTTGTTCTCTCATTAGCACCTCAAAACTTGAGCAACTCATTGAAACGCACCAATACTGGAGCCGAGGTGGATAATGCACTTTGAGCGGCTCGTGAGAGAAGGGTGCTTCAGCCATTCCTTTCCGTCATCATATGTACCGTGGAGGCCATGACATGAGACATATTTGAAGTCCGGAACCTGAGCCAGGGTACGTTCTAGCTCCTTGAGAGACAGGTCAAGGGCGTAATATTGGATGGGCTTTTTGAGCTCCTCGAACGCTTGTAGAAGGAGACAGACCTTGCGGAGGTTCCTTTCTCAAAATTAGTGCACGGTGTTCCAGATCATAGGGAAATGAACCAACCCGCTTCCCAGCTCAATCACCATCGATCCCTCTGGGATCTGGCTGGCAATCTCCTCAGAGGACTTCTTCAGGACCTCAATTTCATAGTTTGTCAAGTAATACTCATCCAGATATGTGATCTGGAAGGGCATGAGCAATAGCAACGGGATCTCTCAACAGAATCAACATACGTCCTCGAATATCTGTAACCCCTTCTCGTTATACAGCAGAAGCGTTGGAAGCTTTCTTGGGCCCTCGTCAGGGTTAAACATGGAAACAATTTGCTCCTTCAGGTTGATTTCGACATGTTCACCGCGAATATCAATAATACTAGGCAAAGCTGGCAACGGCTTGGTGGTCGTCGGCTTTACCATCTGGGGAGTAGCTGAAGACGTTGTGATGGAAGGCATTGCAAAGGAGACACAGTTTAAACAAAAAATGTATGGCTTTGGGTCGGAATTTGATGCTTGATACAGGCGGATGACCAGGAAATATATGATTTATAAACTGCAACAAGAATCGTCCCAAAGGGCGTGGCTCTTGTTAATAGTCCTCCCACTATCTTAATAGCTCCAATGTACCTGAGCACTTTGAGCTCCTCAGTGGAGAATAGCTCGGGCGACTCCTCATGGCTTGATTGAACCGGTCAGACAATATCCAAGCAACGCGGGGGATGGTACACTATTCTTAGTTCAGCGAATCGTCATAACATTGAACAGTCTAACGATGAGACTCTACGCCAGGAACCATGGTCCACTTGGATCGCAAGGGGAAGCCGGCTGTGCCACAGCGAAAGCAAATAGCCTTCATCTCACAAGCAAGCTTCGGCGCGGCGGATGTATACCACGTATGTACAGTACTCACGCCTTTCTGCCTTCTCCATGTGAACGATTCTGAATAAGTTTGTCATGGCCTGCTTTCTCAAACTGGAAGACATCAGCACTTGTGGAGCGAGAGTGGGAGAGAAATGAGTAACTGGCAAATCAATCACGAGGGTCAAGCCCCACGCCCCACGCGCGTGGGAGGTGACGTCGATGTGGGAGCTCACAAGGCCAGGTCTGAGCTTGAGCTTCGACGGTTCCAGAGGCGATTGTTCTGTAGAAGAAAATGTTGGCGCCAGATCTTCTAGGCGATGTTAGGGCCTTAAATATCTATTAATGTTGCTCGTTGTCTTGCATGTTGTTTCGGAACTTCAGCCTTATCTTGCGTGATCTGATAGCTTACCCCAGATGTCTGGAAGCAATGGAGATCTGTACATTTAGGCTGTCTCTGCTCAGCTAAGGTACTTTATCCTGCCGAACTCCATTCCTTGCAGAGCCTCGGTCCGGGTTTGCTTCGAGGCGCAAGGCGCAAAGTACTGTACCTAGGCAAGCCCTGTCTCGTAACCGGTCTGTACGGGTCATCGACTTGTCCGTTGTCGAGTGTATATGAGACGGGATTCGCTCATATTTCGATAAGATGGGACTTATTGAAACTGGTCGTGAGCAACCCCGTGAAGCTGGTGGAAATGCCAGCTCTAGGCTCCTCTGGGTAGCTGGGCTGTCCACTAAGACCTCTGCATTTGGAAGCAATGAACAAGGGGTAAGCACTAGGCCCAGTGACTTGCATCTACCGGTCTTGGCGATCCATTAGTGACTTGATGCTAACGTCATGTTATAAGTAAGCGGGCTCATCAAAATTTCCTGTTGTGTAACCTCGAAGCACAGGAAATGATGAGTGATCAGTATTGCCGAATTCAACGCCGGAAGACCGCCTTATTTCTCAGCAGCAACGTCAGTTGCTTACCGAGTCTATGCGTTTCGGGCTGGTATATCATATTTGTTTGTGAAAGATTCCATGTCATTCATGTCCGTGGTACTCCGTGGTGTTGAGAGTGGAAAGAAGAAGAAAAAAAGAAAGAAAGAAAAAAGCTTCGCAGATTAATAAGAACCAGCTGATTTCAGCGTCTTGTTAGCACGTCCAGCGAGGGCAGGTACATTGGTAGAGTTACTCTTGCCCGGTGCCAGCCTGCCTCCTGCCACTATCAATTCTTCGGTAGCCTGAGATCAAGGTTCACTGCAATGAAAAGTTTACTTGCTTTATTTCGCATCGAGAGCTACAGATACAATCGCTGCTGAAGGGTATAGAAATTTCCAAAAGAAAGACCTCTATTTCGGCCGTCAACCTATTATCATGTGTTCCCGCCAATATCATATAAACATATCGTAGAGCATCTTAGTCTCAGAAGACAACTCTCAATGACCCGGCGCCAGAGAACGCTTCCAGATCTTTCAAAACCGAACTCATCCGCTGCGACTCTAAAATCCCAATATCGCCTACTAAAAGATTTGGTGCATCCATCGCCGAGGATTCTTCGTCAACCCTAGGCAGCGAGAGTTGACTTTTTGACATTGGCTGAGTGGCCTTTGGGGGCTCTTCCAGCATAGGCATGGGTGAGTTACTCAACTGTGGAGATGTAAGCAATGAACCTTTGATTTTGTGGTGCGTATCATATGCTTCTTGCCCGTATGTGTTGGGCTCGATACCATGACCAGCTTCGCCGAGCCGAAGACTCAGTGATCCATGCGTTAAGTTCTTCGCTTGCGTGAAGCATCGGTCTATCGCCTCAAGATTTTCCAGGTATCTTTGAGCGCTGGGTAAGTATGTTACAGCTCGTCTCAACGCCTGACGAGCTGTCCCGGCGTGTCCATGTTCGAGTGCACTCAAGTTCTCTCCAGTACAAGGACCCGTAGCCTTCCTACTCCTCAATCGTTCCTTCACGTCCATATGTGGAAAATGTTGAGCATAGACAGCCATGAAGCCGACTAGCCAGAGTGAGAATACAGTCAATGAGGACAGAGGTAGCTTTTCCTTGCAGAGACCAACCAGCTCAATGATGTTACGGGATGCTTGGAAAACATTATCCGCATTTTCCTCCCAGAATCCGTCAGGTCTGAGACCCGGTGTAAGTTTATTGGTGTCAAGTGGTCCCTGTGGTCCAAGGTAACGTAGAGGCAGGAACGGTAAGCATTCTCTGTTGAGAATGATTTGGCAGACTGAGGCCAACATATGTAGTGATACGTAGGTATTCGCGGCTTGATGATTTTCATGTCGGTAGTAATTCTGTCGAGATAATGTAAAAGTGTCCGGGAGATCTCGATTGAACGCCATGAGCTTCTCCCGCAACTTGAAGAATGTCGACCTAGGATCCCAAGGAGGATGCGTTTCTTGCAACCAACCGCCCATAGCGCTGTATCTCGATATTTCGCCCCATACTTCTGCAAGTTTGACGAATCGGCTCAATGTGCTATCATTGTTGATGTGAGACTGGTTCTGACTTTCCTGCGGGTGCAACAATCCCGTCCGAACGTCAAGGGACAGATCAAATGCCATCTCAGAACACGGCAGCTGAATCAGCATGCCCTCGGATGCAATACCTAAGGGTCTATCCATCCCGTAGCTCATCAAGCGATCAAGGATGAAACAGTTGTACATCGTGCGCCGTCTTGTCTCTCTTATAATAGCGATTTCTGGTGGCCTCCTTTCTGATCGCTGGCCCAGGGTGGCCATCCGTTGGTCGTCCAGCTCCAGCCTTATCAACTTGGCCATGCGAATCGCTATCCCAAGATACATCCAAGAACTAGAGGTATTCTCTTGACTCCACTCGAATATTGCAAGCATCAAGAAAGCCTGTATCCTTTCAACTGTGAGAGTATTCATGACCGTCCGTAGCGGGCCCAAAGCTGTTGTGAGCGCCTTAGCAAAGAAATCCGAAGCGAGTAATGGACCTGGCTTGGATTTT
Organism: Fusarium beomiforme; assembly: GCA_002980475.2. Lineage (NCBI taxonomy): Eukaryota > Fungi > Ascomycota > Sordariomycetes > Hypocreales > Nectriaceae > Fusarium > Fusarium beomiforme. The sequence continues at coordinate 126,330 of PVQB02000036.1, read as the reverse complement.
GATTTGGATGATCGAGAAACTCCTGCATGATGATGTGGTAAATGGTTTATATACCGTACTAAGTCAGGATGGAAACGTGCTGTAAGCATCAAGATGCCCAGCAGGACCAAGTTCAACTCGGATGAACACTCTTCTCTTTGGCCCGAATCAAGGTTCATTTTCTCCTTCAAGGAAGGTATATGAAGGAAGGAAAGCTCCGTCGCATAGTGCTGTCTATGAATACTGAGTAACTGGTCCCAGAGCTCTGTCGTCAAAAATGGATATGAGAGGATTTCGGCAGCGTATGCTGCGGACCTCTCACTGTTAAACTTGGGTTCGTCGTCTGTTTTCCTTTTTCGTTTCTTTCCCTGCTGTAGTTCTTTCTCGGAATTTGCTATTGTAGTTGTATCGCTTCGTTTTAGTGGTGGGGGAACTGCTTCAGGATACCGACATTGATGCCCTCCTTTAACACAAGTATCGCAAGGACTGCTGCCTCCATCGTTATCGCACTTGATCTTCGATCTCCGACATCTTATACAGGCAATGCTAGATCGCATTGGCTGCTTTGCACGGGACCCTCTCCTTCCAGCTTTTTCATCAAAGTGAGTTGGTGTCAGTCTATTCGGAGGGCTCTCATCACCAGCGTCACGCCTGAACTGCTCATCATGTTGAGCATACCAGCTTGACGCTGGTGAAGTGCCCTCCTGGGAAGTTGAGACTTCTTCGAATTTTCGTTTCGAATTTATTGAACCTTTTGACGAGGTGTTGGATGCTTGGTCACCCTCAGGATCTGTAGGTGAGAGTATAGATTGAATGCGAAGTTGCGAAGCTATTTTGTCGACTTTGTGCTCTTACAGAGCTGTCTTTATGGTGCAGAGTCGGGCCTCGGCCTTGGTCAGAGCCTTAAGAAGATAATAGAAAGTATGAAGAAAGCATCAGTTGAACTGGAATTTTCCATAGGTATCGTACAACAAAGCGGGAATAGGTATTCCAACATTGTATAAGCGGGCTAGAATAGTACTTATGTAAAACCAAATCCTAGAAACTACCTCCCCTAACAAGGGACACAAGGTATACATCGGAAAAGAAGAGAAAATGAGACCCCGGGCCGACTTTCATATTGTCAAGCCGACTTGTGAGATCCCATCATCGGTCCACGCACCCGAGTTACTAGTCTTGGCATGGTAACATCTGTGCTGGACATGCATAAATCTGGGCAAAATGACAGGGAGAAGCTACTAGACAAGGTATCATGGATCCATTTTGCTCTCATTGTTGCCAGAGATGTAGTTTGAGGGCGCCGAAGCAGGACTCTTACGGAAATATGTCCATCAAAAGGCGCCCGACTACGCTAGGAAGCAGGGAATGCTAAATTAGCCTGTCAGTTCTGAGAGGTTTGTAGCCGTAAATCCGAGTTCAACAACTTCGTTAGCAGAGCCTCAAGGTTCGCGCAACTTCAACCCTTGGAAAGGATCTTGAAGGTGAACCAAGCGAGGCAAAGATATTTCCATTCACCGTAAAACATGATGTCCAAATCAAACCTGAGTTGCGCATCTTCACTGTCTAAGGATCTGCCTCTTCTCGCTCAACCTTGCCGACATATGTGGTTGAATACGACCGGGAACAAGATTTATCCAAAAAATGACAGCTTCTTTACCGAAGCCTTTGGAGCTTGGCTGGGGTCTTTTGAAGATTGGGTCCGCCGATGTGGGAACTATATGGGGTTGTCCATATGGAGAACATATTGCTACGTAATGAAGGGGTAAAATAACATGATAAAAGAGTTGATGGAAGTGCCTTGTGGGTTTGTTTTGAACTCGCCGCCGGCGAATTCTTTAGCTTGATAGTGGGGGTTTCAAGGTTGAATTGTTAGAGGCCTTCAGCTTTCAAAACAGCGATTCAGTATATTTCAATTGAGCTTGGATATCAATTACCCGACTCGACATTGGTCAGGGTGGCTTTGGTGAATGCTCAAACAAGGACAATAGTGAAAGAACAATATAAAGAACACAAAAGGGCATGTAAGACGGAAGTCCGAATACATGGGTCGGTCACATTAGCCTCCGCAGCTTCGGCCGAGTTATATAGCATGTTGGCCGTAACTGGCAACTAAAATGAGAGCAGCAATTTATTGCCAGTCCCAAGAAATACAATCCATCTAGAATTTGAAGTCGATTCGAAGAACCTTTATGGAGTTTGATGTCAAAAAACACCACGAGACTGGGATAACGTCTTTGGAGTTGTGGGGACAGAAGACAAACTTGAGTGTTGGAAGGGGTCGAATATAACTAGTCAAAGAGCTTGCTAAGGTCATCCTAAATTATCCTAGACCTTTTTGTCATTTAGGATCAAAATTCCTGAAGTGGGCACGGAAGGAGCAACAGGTCAAGCTACCGTTGAAGAAGGTCAAAAGAGAGCAGTTAAGCAGATTACCTAATGCATCTTGAGTTTAAATGGCAATATTGCCTTGGCATTTGACTCTTCGGTTCATCATCATCCCGAAATGCGCCTCGATATTTGCGTGGACATTTTTATGTTGAATGGCAAAAGCTGCCTCCAAGAAGCTCTTTGAATGTCACTACCAAATTGCCGACTCCCACCTCATTCATGTCGGTTACAACCCCAAGATGGACTAACCTCTAAGGGAGTCTGGATCCTCTGAAGCAACGCCAGGGACTTTACTTTAAGCTTAAGTTGCTTTGCCCAAGTGCACACGCAATCAACCTTTGATATCCATCTGTGCAATTCTGTCTTGTGATCCAGTCCATATTGATCGTCCCCAACAACAACCCTCTTTGAAGAGTTGATACTAAGGAAGGGATCAAATCTAACAAATGACCAACAATCTCACTCACTCCCAATCCAATGGTGGCGATACCAGGATCATTTGTTCCCCAACCAATGAATGACGTCGATCGCCTCAAGAGGCCTCACAGCTCGTCGATAGAGCTTCTCACCGCACGAATTTAAGCGCCCACAGACGCCCACCACTTTGACGAGAATGATCCTTGATCACACTGCTCTTCAAATCAAGCACATGCAACAGCCGCCCAGCTTTTGGTCTATCGCATTGCATTGACGCGCATCGCGCTTGTCTTGATTGTGTTTCCTGCTGGTGGATCGACTGCTGCTGCTGTCATAGACTACAGGCGACTAAACATAAACCTGACCCCTCCATCACGTCTTGCGACTTTCCAAGTTCCAGGATTCCAACATCTCTCCCCTTTTCTTGTCTTCTACTCGTTGTCCTAGACTTCTTCTTTTTTATTTTTAATTCGTCTTGCCAAGATTGTACATTCCTAATCACCAACATACCACATCATAGCAAATATGGCTTCCGGGCATAATGTGAGTCAATGAATACACCTCAGGCGTATCATACCATCTACCCATGAGGTTAACCCTTTGCCGCCACCCTTAATACTAACAAACTTTTCAATAGGATCCAAAGCTTCTCTACGCTGTAGAGGGCATCAACGCCTATCACATCACCAATGGCAAAGAGCAATCCCTCACCCCTTCAGGGCCCCAGACCCTGTCCCTCCTTATGGTCCCAACTTCGTCTGGCTTTGTTGAACCTTCGGGAGCTGGCTCTGATGGCGAGGAGGACTTCTACCTTCACCTTCACCTCCCTCCTGAGCTCGACCTACCTCTTCCCGCGACGACCCAGATTTATCACCAACCACCTACAAGCTATTTGATCCCACGCTGGGACCTTGGCCCCGATAGTGGCGCCTTCACTCGCATCGAGTTTCCTCCCACAAACTCCAGACCTGGTGTCCAAGAAGATGTCGATACTTTCGAGACCATTCTCGCACAGTGCACTGCATTCCTCGAACGAGCAGCTCCTCCTCAGCCCCCACGGCCATCCGAGAAAGCTCAAGCTAAGGCGCGCGAAGCGGCTGGCGAGCAACTCCCCGCTTACAACCCGGCTGACTACAACCCTGGAGAAGGATATGTTCAGGGAAGCCATAGCTCGAACACTGGGGGCAGAATCGTGCTTATCGATGAGGAGGATGGTAGTGTTCTAGGAGAGTTGACCGATAGCTACCAGGTGGTGGAAGATAGCAAGATCAAGCCTGGTTCCAAAGGTAAATGTCATGAGCCTATGACCATGTGTCGTTACTAACATTCGCACAGAACCCGTCGAGATTTCCCTTCCTACGGATGGTGGCCAGAATATCTCAGTACAACCTGTGTCGCAGCCATGGACTGAGATGGATATGCACCCTGCCTACAAGAAGTCAACCCTTGTGAACAGTGCAAACAAGGCTTCTCGTCTTATTGTTACCACTTCCGACGTCGTCTCCAGAACATTGCAGAGCCAGGCCGATAACTTCACAAAGAACACAAAGCCAGTCGCCAAGCCTGTGACATTTGCACCAACTACACATGCGCACATTCGCCGGATCAACAACTTCTCTACCAAAGCAGCTACGTTCTCGGCCAGTACTGTTGGGACCATCGGTAATATGGCACAGAACTTGGGTGCAACTGTTACCCGTCGCAAAGATGGTCGCGCTAGAGGCTATGACAAGGACGGCAATGTGATTGATACCTATAAGCCAGGTGTTCTGAACAAGAGCTTGATGGCTTTCAACACCGTTGTTGACGGCATTGAGCAAGCCGGCCGTAACCTACTTACTGGCACATCGTCCAGTGTGACAACTGTTGTCGGCCATCGCTGGGGTCCCGAGGCTGGCGAGATGTCGCGCAACCTTGGCGGTGGTGCCAAGAACGTTGGACTTGTCTACATTGATGTGACAGGTGTATCTCGCCGTGCCATTCTCAAGAGTGTTGCTAAGGGCATGGTAGTTGGCAAGGTCAAGGGCGGTGGGGAGATCATTGTCGGAGGCACCGATAGCAACCCTGCCTTCGAGACGAGAGAAGGCAAGGGCCAGGGATCACACAGCACATATGGCGATAACGCGAGTGTTGCCAGTGGATATGAAGGGAACGGCAAGAAGCCAGCCAAGGGGCATTACTGAAGGATGAAGATAACGGGATAGCGAGCGCTCATGACGATTTTGGTGTGGTTTATTTGAACTTTATGCTGGACTGGAAGGTAATGCGCATCGATCATTTATTCATGTCTCAAAGCCATTGTACGATTTGAGTAGAATCTCTCGAATTTGAGCCTTGTTGGATGATGAGGAAGGTGAGATTATGGTGTAACTGAGCAATTAGCACAGTATGGTGTATTTATCACATGTACGGTAGATGGCGGGGCAGATGCGGCCATCGTGTCGCGACCAAGAGAACTTCACCTGGACTTGAATAAAAAAATAACAATTGCTTCCTTTTGATGCCACGCCATGTTAATGGCTAAATCACCACAGAGTCACGATAACCGAGACGCCTTCCCGCCTGAGCTTGGATTTGGCTGAACATTCATCATTGGTTATCGGAGCAAAATTTGGAGGCTCTGATAGCTCTTCTAGTTCAACACCATCAGCATTCTATGCCAGACGCACTACTGCCTGGTTCATGTGCCGTTTCGAAGTTATCGGTCTTATTATAATTATCCTACGTGATATTGGAGATTCAATCAGGTCCAAAAAAGCACAGAGGAGGTGCAAATCCTGGCGTCCTCAAGCTACAATGCATCACCGCTAATTCTGTATTCAAGCTCCAAACCAGAACAAGAACCATGCTCCACGAAATCCTACTCTCCCTCTCAGGGCATCCCTCCCCCCTCTTACGAACCGATGCAACTCAAACTCATAGCCTCTCCGGCGTATCGCCAGCCGAGCGCCAACTCCTCTCCTCGGCCTCCCATCTCAGCGACGTCCACATCAAACTCATCAGCTACACAGCCCAAGTAGCGAACTCGCATCCATCGACTATCTGCCGAGCCGTCGCAACAGCCATAGACTCTATACATCTCGCAGCTTTCCAGCGCAAAGTCCTTGACGTCGAGGCAAGCATATTACAAGATGACCCGGAACTTGTGGGAGCTTACAATATTGTGCCGTTGACAGCGGTGATGGGCGAGTTCAAGGACTGGACTAGGAGGATAGATTGGCTGTGGGAGATGATACAGTTTATGTTAGCAAAGAACAAGAAGGGTGAGACATGTCATGGTGCGCAGCTCATGGATCGCCTACGGCTTGAGCTACAGAGTGGGTATCGCGATGTTCAAGAGACGGCTATGTCTCTTGTTACCGTGGCAGAAACAGCTTGGTTGAAGCAGGTTTCTGCGTGGATATTATACGGAAGACTTCCAAGTTTTGGAGGTGATGATTTCTTCGTCCAGAAGGTCGAAGAATCCGAAGAGGTCAGTTTGTTCGCGTTACTAGCGACACATAGCTAATTGGAGCAGGAGTATATATCACGATCGAGTCTGTTACCAGCATTCGTGACACCGGCTACAGCTTCATCTATGCTCTTCATCGGCAAGTCACTAAATCACATTCGAGTCAAGAGCAGTGTCGACTCAGGCCTTCGTGGTTTAGATCACTTATCGTCGAAACTTCAAGAATTATCCAGCCTCTCCTTTCCACTGAAAAGCACTAGCTTCTCAAGAGCCATCATCGCCGTCCGGATATCTCTGTCCGAAAACACGCTTCAAAAACTACTTCCGTTGGCCAAGGTGACGGAAATGCTACAGTTACTACGCGATTTTTTTCTCTTAGGTCGTGGTGAATTTGCCATGCAATTAACCCATGAGGCAGACGAAAAAATTCGTAGTCGGTGGAGGAGAGCGGATAACTTGGCTTACGAAAAAGGCGATGGTTTGAAGAACGTGACAGTAAAAGAAGGCGAGGTCGCAGCAGTTCTCGCGAGAACATGGGCTGTTCTAGCATCTATGCAGGGCCAACATGCTGAGGAAGATGAACAACTGGAACTGGCTCGAGATCTCTTGCGGCTCAATCTCGTCAAGAGCAAAGCAACCGCAGCTTTTGGTTCTGGATCTGGTCTCAGTCGTGATGCTTCAAGCCTCTTATCCGAATCACCATTTCAAAACCTCCTGTTCTCTGTCCCTTCTTTGCTATCAATCCACATTCCTCCGCCATTGGACATGGTTTTATCACCTTCAGACGTCCAGATATACTCGTGTATCAACGCCTACCTGCTATCAATGCGCAGAGCGCACATCCGACTGACTGACCTATGGAAAATCACATCCTTGAGACGTCACCATCCAACTTCAAGAGGTGACAGGGGGCAGGTAATCCTTCTCCGAAAGCGATGGACAGCTCGGTCGTGCTCTATGCGCAGCTCTTGGACGACTGCCAGTGCTGCTATCTTTTTCCTAGCGGAGACAGAAGCCTACCTTCAGACTGAGATTGTGGCCGGGTTGTGGGAGGGCTTCCATGAGTGGCTGACAGCCAATGATCCCAAGCATGGACAGTCTAGAGCTCCAACACCAACCAAATTACAGGATGGACCAGAAGGTGCTGATGAAGGGGGGGAAGAAGACGACGATGACATATGGCTAGGCAATGAGAAGGACAAGCCTGCAACTCAAGAAGATACTCCCAAAGCACCAGATTCAACTCCTCCCCAGGATCCTCAAACTCTCTCAACAGCTCATCGCCTTTACCTTCGCACTCTCATCCATCGTCTTTTACTCACTCAGCCAACATTTACACAAGCTCTATATAACCTCCTCATACATATCGACCACCTTGTTGCCCATCTGCATCGTCTACATGCTATCTATACCTCTATAGATCTTGAGACAGACGCTGGCGTAGTCGATGCATTTGTCGACCTCGAGTCTGAAGAGCGCGACGTTAAGCGTCGCCTTCACGACATCGAGTCCCGTGTCCGCTCTGGCATCGAAGACGTCGTCGCCGCTCTTCGCGCTCTCGAATCCGACCCCATCTTCACGGCCGAATGGGAGGGCGACACAGCCCCCGCCACTGCAACTGAAGAAGACGAAGACGATCAGCGACACGGCAGAGCCCGGGATACAGACGACGCAGAGGAACGAGGTGGCTTCACAGCTGCACGCGTCGGTGGCATCAATCGTCTGCTCATGAAGCTCGACTTTGGCACGTGGTTCGGAAGAACGGACGGTCAAGATGAGGTCGAGCATTTATAACTCGACTGCTTGTGATGACTCTACGATCATCGCGTTGAATAGGACATCCAGCTGGCCAGACTTGCACGGACCTCGATGGCAGACTTCCCATGCCAAGGTATGTCTGCGGAAATGAAAAAGAGACGGACGTTTTCCCCGCATCTGTGGCGTTACAGATGACACGATTCCCACGTCTCCCGATGCATCTCGAGCTGGTCTGGCAGGCTTGACAGGGGTTATAAATGGGGAGGATGAGGGTTTTTTACTCTATCGAACGCAAGTGAGTGGATGGATGGCACTAAGGATTGAGTTATACCAATGGACGAAATAGACATGCAGCTGCAAGAAAATTTTGCGCAATATCACCAAGAAGATCAATTTCGCTGCTTCGTGTCAGGTCACTATTGTATCTCTTGCCAAGTGTGCAGCTTTAGCCTGATATAGCGTAAACTGGTTTTGCGTCTGTCTCATACAAACCAATAATTCTGTAGTGATTCAATTCTCTTCGAGCCATGCCCATTTTCATATCTGGGGTAAGAGGCGTAGTCTAATCCGGGGCTAACAAAGACACCGGTTAGCACCAAGCCAGGCCAGATCATCAATCCTAGGCTATCCCTTTCTTCATAACCCTATCCAAAAACTCCCAAGCGCCTCGCATGCTGTAATCGTGGGGATGATATTTCGAATCCCACAAATGCCCGTCCAATACCTCATAACCCAACCAGTCAGTGGTCGGGTGAGTACAGTAAATGATGAAACAAGAAAAAAAAAAATATGTACATGCCCATCTGTTCATGACGGGATAAAAGCTCTGTTAAAACAAGAAAAGTAGAAGTATGAAAGGTATGATCTTGTACCACCATATATTATATCTTTTTGCTTTCTGGAATAGAAGTAATCAAGATTCAATAGAGGCTCGTACACAAAACCCTCAGGAATGGTCGGTATTAAAGTTTCGATGTCGTTTGACCTTTAATACGCGGCGACAGGCTTACGTCCAAATTTTAATGAGCCACGGCTTGAAGAGTGTTCTTCGGAGTGGCGTCGTTGGAAGAAGCTGTGCATAAACGAGCGAGGGTTTGAGTGGTTGACGTCGCCAGTGTTCCTGCGGATGGCTCGGTGTGAGGGCTTCTTGGCTTGCCATCGTTCCTTGATGCAGTCGTCGACCAAGGAAATGAGGCCAGTGGCGATAATGACACTAAAAGCAAGCTCTATTAGATTAAACCAGGATGATCGGGGCTCATAATGACTTACTCAGCCACATCAGTAATGGCATCAATAATGCTACTGTCACTAATCCAGATGTAGCAAGGGGTAACCCAAGCTCCAGCAATCTCATCATCAAGAATTTGGTTGGGGCTTCGCATCTCAGGAACGATATGAGCGACGGGTGTACCATGGCCATCTCGGACGAGGTGGAATGAGACAACGTTAAGATTCTTGTCAATTACACGCTTCCAGGCGTAAGTGTGACCCCACCACTCAAACTCATATCGCTTGTTGGTACGCCCACCTCGTCGTGCAATGTCCACGCGAGCATAGTTGCTAAACTCTAGCTTGATACGGTTGGTAGGTACCATTCGTGCCTTGGGCTTGGGTGTAGGTGAGTCCGATTTTTCGGTGTGGTGCGAACCGGACCATACGGAAGCGTTGTCAGAAGTTGCAGAAGCGCCGGTGCCATTGCCGAACTTGAAGATCGATGAGTTGCTAGAGCTCGGTCGGTGAAATGGGGTAGCCATCGTTCGCATGGCAGAGCTCATTGACCGTTGAAGGGCAGGACGTGCTGCCGCAACAGTACTGGTGGGCGCAGGAGCATATGCACGCTTGGAGTTGCAGACCTCTCGACCAGAGTCACGGCAGTAACGCCGAAGAGAAAACTCTCGGCGAGCCAAGTCGTGCATACGGAGGTGGAATAGCTGGACTGCAAGGGTGCGTCGTGTATGTCCAAAGGGAACAACAGTATCGACACGGAGATTCATATTGCCGTCCGAAGTACAATCGTCATGGCGTACAGCAAGTCGGTCTAATGAAGGAAATAGACGCCCAAAGTCTTGAGGTGTCGATGGTCGACAGGGGCGTTCGTTGGAGGTTCCGCGATAAGGAGGCAACACTGGAGGGATATGAAGTGATTCAGGGTCGGACAGAATGAAATCCTTTTCTGCGTCCTCTTGTTCATCCTCCCTGTCGTCATCGTCATCGTCATCATCGCCGCTTTCCTCTTCTTCCTCCTCTCCTTCCTCATCATCCTCACTACCAATTTCCGCCTCTTCGCCGCCGACTGGCAAATCTCGGCACAAGGGTGCCATTTCAGAGAGAACCGAGTCGTATGTGGCGATAGAGGATGATGTAGTGTCGAATCTGTGCTCATTTGTCGATGTCTTCATAGTTGTTGTAGGCTTGCTTCCTTGAGAAACGTTAAGGCACTTGTTGTTGGAACCGGAAGCCGAATGGAAAGACGTAGGGGCTGTTGACTGAGAAGCTTCAGAGAAGTAGGAGTCGCGGCGTGAATCTGAATCGGAGGGAGCGGGAGATGTGGTGATGACAACTTTCCGTTGTCGCCGTAATGATGGTTCGGGTGTCATTGCGTGATAGTTTCCAATTGGTTAAAGAAGAGAGTTGTGATATCCAGGGTGGTTGGTGTTGAGGGAGTAATATAGTTTAGGAGTGCGTGTAAGTGGTGGTGCTGAGCTTCAAGTACAAAAATGCTTGAAGGGTGTAGCAGGGTAATAATTGATGATTCTTTGTATGTAGCGTGTGATATATGACACAGCCAGGTAAATCAGGTTGAGTCAGAGTCAAGAGTCGTGAAATTGGTAACGCCGTGGATGAGGAGACAATCGAAAGGGATATATCTTCACCTTGGGTTGGTTCTACCTTGATATGGATATGGATGGTAGACTAACGGACGTTGGTCGTAGGTGGGGAGGGGGGCTTATTTGGCACCGAGCCTGATCTTAATACGCAACCGGTGGAGCTGTCGAGAAGCCAGGGGTTGAAGTGTGCTCAGGCATGTTTTTGGACTCGAGGCCACAACAGGAACCTGGCGGGACGGACCACTTTGGGACCACCTGTCAACTCGGGCCACGGTGGGGGAGACATTGAGAAGTGGAAGAAACGCCTCGCCTCGCCCCGACCTCAGACCTCATCTGGCAGACTCATGCTTAAGCTTCAATAGACACCCCCTAGTGTCTCTTGTATGCAGCCAGCAGTTACACTGTTGCAGCCCTAGCATCTCTGGACTGCACTCTATTGTTGGAAGAGACAGCAATAAGGCATCGGCAGAAATGAGCAATACAGTACATTGCCGTTAATTAAACCATTGCTACCGTACGTAAAGTCAACAGTGGGAAGACAATCGGGTCACAGACAGCACCATGAAAAAAGTTGGCCATTCTCATTAGGGAGGTGGCTTCAACGGTTGATGGCTGATAACCACAGGCATTGCATTCCAGATTTTGACACACAACCGACTGTCTGTATTGGGAACAGGCGCCTGATGAATAGCGCTTCATAGCAGGAAGTAGAAGACTCTAGTGCTGTCCGTGGACTGTACAAGTCCGTCGTGGGGGAGCAGAGTGAAAGAGTGCCCCGGATGAGATCCCTAGTGTGCATCGGCCAGTGTTCGGCCACTAGAGTGAGCAAGAGGGTGCGTGTGAGGACGTTGTGACGGTGTACCACACTGGGACAGGCCACAGCTGGGGTGCAATGGCTGTCTGGAGCTCATGTCGAGCTCATAGTCACACCATGGGTGGGCTGTTTCTTCCGTCCCGTCGATTCGGTCTTCCTGGAGTGATGGGCGACAATCGTTTCTCAGTCAGGATGGTGGGTTCTGATGCCCGCCGATCGATGGGATCTTACTGAAATGGTGGTCGATCAAGGGTAGTGTCTGTAAGCTTGATTACGAGAGTTGGTTCGACTGCGGCGATGAAGATGCTCGTCGGCAGAATTGTTTTTTTTTCCAGGGTGGTCTCGGGCCAAAACCGAATAATTAACGTGCTTGCGTGCTTCGTTAGAGGTCATTGCCTGCTGTATCCGTGAAAAGCACAGATCCTTTTCTCTCCAAGCTTTGGAGAACCCCTAATGTTACCATTCTCCATTCCCCAAAGACCCGCCAATCTTTCATCACCACGCAGAGCCAGCTGTGTTTCCCCTTGCGGCTCCCCCACGAAGCCCTTGTGCTCTATATCTCAGTATTTGGTGGAGCGAGGTGCGTGAGGCTGTCGAAACTCGGCTTGTCGTGTGCTGGCTCATGGCCCAATTATTCTTCATCGTCGATGAATCAGAATAAGTAGGTAACGAGCCCTGGCGCTGAGCGTCTCAGCATCATGGCCCGAAGGAGGGATGGCGGGTTTCTGGAACACGTCCCGGCTGGTTGAGTGTGTGCATGGTGTACTATAGCACGTACAGTACGGCAAACAGGCCCTTCAAGTCCAGTTGCCTAACAAGAGTTGGTTTGTTGTATGTTTGTCCTGATGTTGTAGACTCCATGATTTTAGAACTGAGATGAGCAGATGTTGTTCGTTGATGTTGTCTCGCTTAAGTCACGAGATGATTTGAGTCATGTTTAATCTTCTTTCCTGATTGTTTCCCCGTGCCTTCTTTTTCTGGGATTGATACTCATCAGGGAATGTACCAGCTTCCCCCAAGGCAGTTGCGATAATATCTCAGGCTTCAAGACATGCCACCTCAGGCATCACAAATGCACAGTAAATATTTCCTTTCGGTATCTCTCCTTTACCTACCCGAGTCAGTCAAGCGCCAATTCTATACTGTATCAACCTCAAACCATGAGTTAATAGCCATTTGAGTTTGTGAAAAGTTGCCTATTTCTGGTTTTGTGTATCATCACGTCAAATCCTTGCATTTTGGGGTTTCCTTCGCCATCCATCACCATTTTCAGCTTCCACCAACCAAGCCTGATCTCAACCATCCAAGTCAATTTTTCAGTCAGAATACATGGCTTTCTTTGGCTACTCCTCGATCCAGAATGTCTTAAACCACCCCCGGTGACCCCGGGATCTGATATGCAAGGCCGATTGGATCCCATGGCATCTCACCTCTTCCTCTTTTCTAGGTCAGGGTTGCACATAACTAAGGGCGGATACTTTAGGCCTACTGCTAATACTCGGAACTCATGATCGAACGCGTCAGCCTTCTCTTTGTACTGTGTCTGCCTCTTTCATGAGATTGAAACGATCTATTCGCTGGCAATGTCGGTGACGAGGCTGCAATGACGACTCAATTCAACAGAGCCACTTCCTTTGGCATGGCCTACGGTGAATGACAATGCCAGAGGCTGCGATGTCCTTGACTCCGCCATTGACACAGGTTTAAGTGCTTCTATTTAGGGACTTGTCATGACAAGGGTACGCTGGGCGAGAGCCTAAAACGATCACTGCTGGTCCATTATCAAATTCGCTATCCACAGTTTACAGCATCAGCCTGGGCGATTTGTGTGCTGCGCCAGAAGGAATTGCTAAGCTGCGTTAATTGACTCACTGCAGCTACTGGCCCGTCCCGCTCCATACATATCCTAGCATCAAGATTCACGCGGCGGGTCAGCCAACTCACTCACGATGAGCTGGCCCTTGATACTTGGACAATATGTCATGGGGCGGATTGTCGAAGGCAGCAACCATGAAGCATGACGGTGATGTCTTCTTCCTATTGTCGTCACAATTGGATTCTCAGTATGGGGTTTGACGGATCGAACTCGGTATTTTTCAGAATTCGATCTTTGACACTCAGGGGATGCCTTGCTTTGGAACCCAACACCTCCATCATCATGCATCCTAGCGTGTAGGACTTGAGACTCCATTGACACTTTGAAGCATTCGGGGTTCATCCACGTCACTATTGGTCGCTCCTCTATCAATTGGCGATTGAATCGTACAACAACCTGTATACGCTGTTCGTTGCACAATTGGGACGATCTTTAATTCGGGCTCGGACAGTGTGCCCTACCCTGCAGCATCATTCCACGTCTTGGTTCGCATCACACGCGCTGAATATGCAAGCCAAAAGCGATTTATGACCACCAAGTCGACCCATCGAGATGCAGTCCTTGCTCATGTGTTGGCCTCCCATTCGTCCTCGTGAGTTTTAGCCCCCGTTAAAGGGGAATTTGTCCAATCGCAAGAGTAGTGCTTCAGTGCTCTGCCAAACGAGCACACTGAAAGTCGTGTCCATGGTCTAGGAATCAGCTCCGTCGTCAAGTTGTCGTATTTGGTTTCCCCTGGCCTTGCAAGGTTCCTGTGCCTGACCATCATGAGGCCGAAATCCTGGAACGAAGGAACCATTTACTAGAATCCTGGAGAAGCGGAGTTTGCTTACAACATCCATGCTATCTGACTTCCCCAATCAGAGCAGAAGCAGGCATATTTCCATTTTCGTTCACCTACGCGAAGCTGGAGTTGCAGATACACCACTTAACAGAGCCCTATGCCGTCATGTCACAAGCACCACAGTTTCTTTGGTAAGCTTCAAGTCTCGAGGTCACCGAGCTGACCTCACTTGTCTCAGGCCAGCCTCAATATCCCAATCATCTCAACCTAAGCCGCTTATTAGTGCAGCTGATCTGTTTCCTCGTACGTCTTTCACTACTGCACCTATCCGAGACCAGCAGGTCGGCTTGATGCAATGCTACGGGAACTAACCTAGCGACCTGCTGTCCTGTAACTTTCAAGATGCAATTACTTAATCGAGAAGTTGGCAACATCATAGGCCGGGGATGATTGGGCTCATAGGGAAGGCCTGAAGTGAAGCGTAGAGGTATATGGCGTCTGGCCTCAGAATTGACAACCGCCAACAACGCCTCAGGCATGATAGCTGAGCGTAGCCACATGCCCCAGGTTCAGGCTGAGAATTATCTGACACCTTGCTTTTCGCCTGAACAGCCGGCTGTTTCCCCCACGCTTGTTATAATCTCCACATGTAAATGGAGGTACTGGCCCGTCGGCGGAATATGCCTTTAACAGGTTCTTGCATATTGGACAGTCTGTATCCTTGAGGCGAGAACAATCGATCCACGGATGATTTTGCTGAGTGCCGAATGGACAACAGCCGGACCTTCGGACCCTGCACGTTTTCTGCCGTCCTTCATGCATCTGCACATTGTGCCCAACAACTCGACGGGAATCGGCCATTTGCTAGATCATGAATGTAGGTCTCTAATACGCGAGATGCTGTGTACAAGTTGTTCTGTACGTTTCAACGTGGGCCGTAACCATCCTTTGCCTGCCGCCATGACCACGAGATTAAACTGGCAACGTGGTAGCAGAAAACCTAACACCTTGATCCCAAGTGACAAAAAACTTAGTCATCTTAGGAGAATTTAGGGTAAACTTAGAAGGCTCTTTAATTAGTTTATTTTTGCACCCTTTTTTACGGCCTTAGGTCTTCTGATACCCAGAGGACTAGGCATTATTGATCAGGCATTGAAACTGCTATGACATCCCGTCTGTTGCTTCTTTCTGTAGCCTTCGTTGCTGTGGAAAGTTCACTCCTATCCTTTCCTATGCTGTGAAGGTTGTGAAGGGTGACCTGATAAACCCGTCATATCACTCCACCTATAGTCAGGGAATACGTTGAGTTCAATCATATCTCTTCTGCTCACACCAAGTTCAAAGCTCCAATAGCTTCTTGCCCACCATCTGACCCTTTGCTGATAATGTCTCATGCGAATTAGGTTCCCTTTTAGGTAGCAGCCATGAGCTTTTGCAATACCATCCACCTGTCAAACTGTCATCCAAGATATGATTTGATGCTCAATTCTCCGTCATTGAAGATCTTGCCGATCGAAGTAACAGTAACCATGACACTTCCCTGCACTTATACAATGTAACTCTCCAAGGGCTCAGTTGTAGCCGGTAAGAGATAGAAACGTGGCCGTGATACTGTTGCGTAGATGGCCGGGCCGTGCCTGAAATACATGATGTCTCAGACTATGCAAGACTTTATTTAACAGAGACAATCATGGGATTCTTGGTGTGTGAGATGCTGAAAGTGAAATCAGAGGTGATACAGGATCAGATGCATCGGTCGATAACATAGCCTACTGAATCGAACTGCTTTACAACTAACTAAATCTCTCATGTTCCACTCGTCGTCTCCTACAGTCTCGTATCTGAGCACACACCATGCATCGCATCATATCCTCTTTCTGTAACGCTCTCGAATCCTGAACCCACCACTCAACGCCTGATACAGCCACGGCCCCAACTACCAGTCTTGAACTCGTCCTATTATTCGTCGTCATCATCATCGTGGACATCTTTTCCTAAAGATCGCCATCACCCTCACTCTGTCGTTCCCAGCTACACTAGGACTGGCTACTCCAGCCAACCCAGCTTCGGGGCATGACACGCCAGATCTTGACCTCTCCGCTGCGGAGGTCGTCAAGCTTGAAGCTCTCTACCTTGACCTTCTTGCTTTCGCGGCCCTGCTCCCATGCGCGCACCTTCTTCTTGGTGCCATCCCACTCAGCTACTATAGCGACGTGGTCGGGTTTGCCCACCTCAGCAGAGTACTTTGCGTGCATAGGACCATGCTTGCCCTGGAACTTAGCGTTGCGAATTGTAATGATGTCTCCAGCGCGAATCACATCGTTTTGTTGAGTTGATGCATTGGCCATATTTGAATAAACGAGGGCGCCGTAGGCACGAGTACCAACGGGAGGTAGAGCGTCCTTGTAAGGTTTTAGAAGTTCTAGCACCAGACCTTGAGGAGAACCGTCCGCGACAACAGAGTCTTTCTTGGACGCTACAGCCGTCGAGATATGGCGGCCAAATCGCTCATAAAACTCTTCCATCTGATCCTGTCGGAGGGGACGCGGCGGGGGCTCGTGGCGTTGCTCAAGATGAACATCTGATGGATCGTAAGGGTCGTATCGAATTGTCAAGAAGGTCTGTGAGTAGTCTTGATATAAGATGAAGATTTCGCGAGTTATCGTCGTCTGTTGACCGCCATTGGTAGACGTCGACTCTTCGGCCTCGAAGTAAATATCCTTACGTCCCTGGAGAGAGGGTGGTACTTGGTTAGACTGCTTCCACCAACCACTTTGGATGGCGAGATCTAGGTCATTCGCAATAAAACCTGATTCCATCGACATTGATGGTCGGTGGACATCCATAGATCGTCGATTGCCAGCCGCGGCCCTGGAGATATCAAGGGATTGTCGACCTGAAGTGCGACCTGCAGGAACACCTGGAGGAGGAGGAGGTCTCCGATCTACCGGAGAAGCAACAGATGGCGATTGAGGGAAAATACCCTCCTCTTCGATCTTGGGCGTTCTAGGGGCATAGGCGTGCCCTCCAGGAGGTGCGGAATAGTTGTAGGGATCATAATCTTCATCCTGGCGTGGCGACTGAGGCGGTTGAGGAGCAAGTAGACTCGCTGGAGGAGGGGGAGGCGCCGCGCGGGGTACATCAAAAGACTGTCGCTTGTTATCTGTAGGAGGAGGTGGTGGAGGAACAGCGCGAGGTATATCCATTGATTGTCGCTTGTTCTCCGGGGGCGGTTGAGAAGGAACAGGCGGAGGAACCGCTCTAGGAGCTGTCGCCATAGGAATAGGAGGTGGTAGGTTGGGAGGAGCATCGGAGACAGGTGATAGAATGGTGTTATCTTCCAAACTTGAATCACGAGCGTGAGACTTTAAGGCATCTTTGTGGGGAGCGGAGGAAGCAATGTCGGTATCGTAATCACCCTCATATTCGGTAGATTCCTCGGTCTCCACCTCGCCAGCCTGAGGAGGTCGGTGTGCCTGGAATTCTTGGATAGATTGTCGACGAGGAGCACCTGGGGGAGGCGGAGGAGGTGGCCGACCTTGCGCTGGAGGAGCTGGTGCAGATCCAGGAATAGGTGGTGGCAGTCGACTTAATCTATTGCTAGCATTGGATCCAGGAGATGTAGGATTAAATTCCTCGCGGCTAGGAGACAGCGGTGGCGACCTTGCAGGTAAGTGAGGAGGCTGAACTGGAGGAGGTGCCATAGGAGGGGGTCTTGTAGCAGCTACAGGGGTTTCTCTCTCGCTATCACGGCCGCCAGAAAGTTCATCACCAGACTGGGAACCTTCAGACTGAGACTTCACGTCCGCGGGAGGAGGGGGCGGAGGAGGTCGAGCTGTTGCTTAGTAAGTTTGATATTCCTTCACCATTGGTGTTTACTTACAATCGGAGGGCACAGGAGGTGGTGCTCCTCGACCGCCAGGAATAGGAGGAGGACCCGCAGGGTCTCGAGGAGAAACTGGCTCATGGTTAGTATCAAAGCTACAGCTTGGCATTTGATAATACATACTTATAGGTGCAGCGTGAGGCGCAGGAGTAGTATCACTCTCTTCCTCCTCGCCTGGTATCTCAGCATGCTCCGGAACTCGAGGGGGCTGAGACGGCACAGGAGGTGGCGGCGCTCGGGCAGCCGGTTCATGTTCCTCAGGACGCGATGGCTCCTCAGGCTTACTTGAACCGCCAAATCCAGGCAGAGCCATCATAGTAGGAACTGGTGGAGCAGCAGGAGTTGTGGGCGAGGCCTCCTCGACAGTTTCGTCGATCGATGTTCGCTCTGGCTTTGGTGCCTTCTTCTTCTTGGGAGGTGGTGCTGGTGCAGGCATAGGGGCACCAAACATGCCATGGAAACCCATACCACCACTCATCTTGGCCATTCTCGCCCGTAGCTCCTCTTTACGCCTGACTTCAGGATCTATCTCCTCCTCCTCCTCCTCCTCCTCCTCCTCTTCGTCCTCCTCATCAGCTTCCTCGCTACTCTCCTTTCTTGATGTCGACGCCTCAGGAGGAGGGCCAGCGTGTATAGGCAATGCAGGGGCTCGCGGTGTATGCTTAGCCACGCCATCACTATCATCACGCTCCGTTAAGTCATCATTGCCTTCTGTTGTGTCGCCAGCACCAGACATATCCGCCTCGTTACCATCGTGGACAGTATCCACAGCAGGTCCCTTGGAAGACTTGCGGCGTGGAGGGGGTGGCATTCGATTTTGCCGAGGCTCGTCTATAGATGTTCTGGCATCGGTATCTTGAGTGTCTCTGCGCTCAAGAGGAGCATGGGGCTCTTTTGGTGAAGCCTCCGCCTCAACCGGTATATCGATATGTCCGACGCTCTCGCGCTTCTTCTGAGGCTTTTTCGGCTTTTCCTTCTTAGCAGCAGCATCAGCATGCCGTGCCGCTTGCTCTTGCTGCTGTTTTTGAAGCAGTGCAATGCGCTCCTTTAGACTGGTAGGCTTAGGTTGATCTTCATCTTCGCCGCCCTGACCCTCACTTGGTACAAGTCCGGCTCGTTCAGCTTGTCCCTGGGTTTCGGCCTCCCGCTCCTTAATTTCAGGGTCCTCGTCGCGCCGGTATACCTTGGCAGTCGGAGCCTGCTGCGGTGGAGGCACGAAAGCATTGCGACTAGGTGGAGGGGCCACAAATGGCTTCTTTATAAAACCTGTACCTGAGCCAGCCAGACCACTTGGCTTAAAGGGCGCAACAGGAGGCGCTGCGGGCTTGTTAAACGCCGCGATACGATCCTTGAACGAGCTAGCACTGGGCTTCTCTGCCTTTGGAGGAGGTCCAGACGGCTTGGGCTTAGGTGAAGCGGCAGCCGGGGCCTGAGGAGCGGGGACTGGAGGCTCAGGTTTGGGTGCTGCGACGGGCGGAGGAGCGGTAGCCTGGACGGGTTCAACGGGTTTCGAAGTAACAGGCTCCGGGACGGCCGGGGCAGCCGGTTCGGGAGCCGAGTGTTTATGTACGGATTCATGGGCTTCTTCGATCTCGGGCTCAGGTTCGTGCGCAGGGACTGAAGGAGGCTCTTGTTGAACAGGTGGCGGTGGCGGAGAAGCGATATCTTCGGCGGGCTGAGCAGGTTCGGGTTCTTTCTTGGTACGAGTTCGAGCTGGGCGAGGAGGCGCGGTAGGCTCAAATTTCTCGACAAAGTTGCGAGGGAAAATACCCTCTTGCTTCACGCCATGGTCGTCGACATATTCCCCGCCATACCAGTCGGCATCTTCCTCATCAGTAACCGTGATGACCTGCCCAATACCAAAGTTGAGGTCGTCCTCATGAGGCGATGAGTACTCATAGATGGCCTTGACTCTGAATGGCACGGCCATTTTTGCTGGTGATTGATCCTCTGGAAGCTCTCTTGCAGGACAAATACTGCCCGAGGCTCGGATCAAACCTGCTCGGGGCGTGTGGCTGTATGGAGCAACAAGGTATAGTACGTGGATAGGTAGGTTATTCGTAGGCGTAGGCTAGGTCAACAGCTTGCTTGCTCGCTTGGTTGGGTGTGGGGCACGACAGGGGGGCGTCGTCAGCCTGTGGGATCAAGTGAGGCGGGGGAGATATAGTGATGAGTTGTTTGAGGGCGCAGTCTATGTAGAAGGGCGATTGCCTGATTTTAATATGTGTTAGGAAGTATTAAAAGAGATGCTTGGGCCCTTAACAAGAAAAGCACAAGAGATATGGGATGCAGGTTGCAAGGAGGCGGATGATGTTTAGCGGAGCACATGAGAGCCTTGGAAGGCATAGGCCTGGAGCTGGGGCGTTTGTCGACGTCAGCGCTATGAGCCCGTCACTCCGTCTCCATCTCACGGAGGCGCAGGGACAGTTACTGGCAGATTAGTTAGAGGGAAGTTTCCAGTTCAGTTATAGTCGGTTGATGCCTAGTTCCGAAGATGGTCGGCCATGACTATCACGATAAGACTTACGTTTCTGCAGATGATGAATGGCAGTGATGTAAGACAGGCAACAGGCCCTACAAAATTGGGGGAGCAATCATGAGTTGATGAATTAGCATCACAATGCGCTTTATCTTTAATTCGTGGGGTCGTATGTTAGCTATCTCTCATTATAGCCGAGCAGCCCGAAGGAAGCTGAAGGCATGACAACATGGGGGTAGCAGAAACACTGGTTGGGCTTCTAAAACAACCAATTGTCCATGCGTTCCAAGCACGAACACTCGCCTGTCATACTTTGAAACCATTGCTTATACCGTTTCTGTCATATAAATGTAACCAGATGGAAAAAAAGACCGACTGACTGCCTACTCTTTGTTTGTGGATGATGCATCATCCATGATGAAATGACTTTTGCTGATTGGTTCCCCAGGCATTTCGAGGTTCCGAGACCATTATAAAGCCATTCACTGCCCGGCTATTTTCAGATACTAGGGCGTATTAGTTATTCTGTCACCTATTGATAACGTCCAATCGCAGTTCTGGTGGATTGCCACTGTAAAAGAGGTAACCGAAGCAGCGGGGCCATCTGGATCTTTCTGAGCTAGGTAGGAATTCGAGTAGGCTTGAGATCAATATTACACACCCTTTTCTCAAGATCACAATCATCTTCCACCATGGCCTCAACATCTAAACAACCCCCAAAGGGTATTCTCAAGAAGCCCAAGTCTATCAAGGAACGAAACGCCGACCCCAGAGAAATCGCCATAGAGCATGCCAAAATCCTACAGCATCGCAAAGACCTCGAAGCAGAAATCCTCGATAGCCTAATCCTCCTCTCAGAGTACCCTCTCGTCCGCGAGCCTCCTCATAATGCCTCTAACCCTTCTCCATCTGACGTCGCCGATTTCAAGACTCATGTGCGACTCTTCCAACCTTCAGATTACGACGATCTCGTCATCGAGCGCAACGTGAACGAACTTTGTGGCTACACCCTCTGCTCGCGACCACGACGAAACACAGGCCCTGGCGGTCAATGGAAGATCGACAACGGAAACATTATGAAGCGTGAGGAACTTGAAAAATGGTGCTCTCATCAATGCGCGCGCCGTGCCCTTTACGTTAAAGTGCAGCTGAATGAGACAGCTGCTTGGGAGCGCGCAGGTATCCCAGACATTGAGATCGATTTACTCGACGAGGACAAATCTAAGGAGACAGAGGTCGATCGAACTGCCCGAGAACTTGGTCAGCTTAAGCTGGAGGAGCAAAGACAAGCTGCTCGAGATGAAGCTGCCCTTGCTCTCGAACGAGGCGAGCAAGCTGCATCGCAAAGCAAGAGCAAGAAGATAAATATCACGCTGCAAGAGAAAGACCCTAAAGCGCCATCCAGCACATCTGACAAGCCCGAAGTCTACGACGATGAACATTTACTTGTCGAGGGCTACAGGACAAAACTTAACCTGGAAGATAAGAAAAAGGAATAATGAATGACGTCTTTTAAGTGTTCGTAGCACTTGCTCGTAAGATGAGCGTTGGGCGGTTCGTGTATCATAAGCAGGATCATAATAAGGATAGGAGGGTACCCGATCATGACACCGGCAAAGACTGGTCCCATACGAAGACAACATCACAGTCCCGCGGCTCAGTTCCTGAAATGTGCGAACTGGCCTTGGGCAAGGTCTGTTCACAGAAGCAAGGAGAGTAATTGGCGATCAAGCGTCATCCCTGGAGACATCCAGAGAATCGGCGACACCTTGGGGGTCGAAAGATCTTTCTTTGAGACCTATGCACTCACTGTCCTAAGACGCCAAGTAGTGAAACCCTGTAAATGCCAGACACCCATCATAATAATCCCAAATACCAATTTTTTAGTCGCGGCGAGGGCGGTCGCCGTATCGTCGTCCACCACGCTCGGGAACCTGCTGCTGAGTGACGGGGATGACGTTGACGGGGATGGACTCGAACTGTATATTTTGTTAACATCACCACTTTGTTCAAATTTGGCAGGGACACATACGCCAAGGTGCTTGAGGAGGTCCTTGGTCTCGCCATCGACGTCGAGCTGGCCGCTCTCGGAGTTCTGGGTGAAGTCCAGAGCAGAGACCTCAGGAACGTACTGATCCTTGCGCTCACGCTCCTCCTCTTGAAGCTTGAAGGAGATACCGCGGACGGGTCCACGCTGAATTCGCTTCATCAAGTGGGTTGTGTAGCCGGCAATCTGTAATGCTCAATTAGTCGCTGCCCTGATCAAATTTCGTCCAGCCGGCATTTCTAACCTTGTTGCGGAGGCGCTTGGAAGCAATGATAGCGATCTCATCACAGATACGCTTGTTGGTCTCGAAGTCCAGAGTGAGCTTGGGGTAGTAACGCTCAATGATGACCTTGGCGGACTTCTTGACGGTCTTGGTGCGAACGCGACCCATTTTGGCGGTATTGGGCTGTTGGTAGTTGGGCGGTGGGTTTGAAGAAAGTCGCTGGTATGAGAATTCCGCTACAGCTAGAATTTTGGTGTTGAGTGGGTGGGCCCACTACACTCCAAGATTTAGGGCTCGGAATCACGTGTGTGAATTTTTAGCTAATGCAATGAAGCCAATGGGTCAAGCTCACATAACGGCTTAGTTATGCAGGTCATGCATTTATGCTAAGTCGAGTCCATTGAATCTGGAGAGTATTAAAAGTTTCCAGCTCTCATGACAGACAGATCATGAATTGGATAATGCTGCAATTCTATTTGTACAGTTGTTTGGTACATATCTTCTCTAAATGTTAGAGAAAATAAATGACATCGATATACATTGTTCCAGCTCCATTCCTTGATTCATGTGCTCTATCGCTGGTTGTCGTTATTAAGCCCGTAGTTCTTGGAGCTGCTCACAGAATCATTCCCGGGAACGGAAGCATTTTCCTCATCAAGAAGCTCATCGGCAACACGTTCGGTTCGCCACGTATCAGCTTCATTCGTTTCTATCCTTCGAGTTTGCTTTGCCGTAGTGTACACTTTAGCACGGCCCTGAGCCTCTCTGGCAACAAGCTGGGCCTCATTTCCGGCTTCTCGGAGTTGTAGCACCACCTTTCCACTAGGGTCGACTGTTGCAGTGTCGGGGATGACATATGCCTTGGCACCACCAAAGGTTGTCGTGTCAAGATGTGTAATACCACTAAGCATCTTCTTGTTCGAATTGACCCTAGTGCGGAAGTCTCTTGTGTTAAACTCATTGTCTCCTGGAGGAGTATCGGCCACGAAACCGCCAACACCAAGTTTGGCGGGCGCGGGGCCATATCTGGGGTATACCACTCGAGCGAGTACAGGAGTGCGCTGCTTCTGAGGTCCATAGACGGGATGGTTTTCCATGTAGGAGTTTGTCCTCAGATAACTAATACCAGCAGAGGGGTGGCTGGGAGGGGGTCCAGACTTGCCGTAAGGGCTTTCGGCAGCCGCATTCTCTCCGGCGGCAAGGAAGGTCTGAATAATGCCCACTGGCTGGCCCAGGGGAGCAAGGTCAAGGAACTTGGAAACCAGGCCGTAGAGGGTGGCCCGGTCACTTCTCAAAGAACGTACATAGTCTGTAAACTGATCCTCGGTGATGTCTTCAGGACCGAGCTTGGCTGGTGCGGTGTGGCCCTGCTCCATGGCAACCGTGGCCCGTTGGGAGTTTAGAGATTCAAGAAGTCTCTTCTTGAGTAGTTCCCTGAACGCAGCTCGCTTAGGTCGCACAGCCCTGTTGAGGTAATTGAGGAAATCGCCCTCGGTCATCCTAGCCAGCCATGGCCCTTTGAATTTCCATCGCTTGTCATCAATTCGTCCTTTGCGATTTACAGTAAAATCAAGGTCCTCTTCAAAGACGGACTTTCGCCAAGCATCGTTCCTCACAGATATGCCACTTCTCTCGTTCCCTTTGGGAATCGAAAGGGGAATTCGCATTTCCTGAAACTTTTCGAGGGACAGAGTATGGTCGGCAGCAGAAGAGAAATCGGTAACGCTTTCGATAGAGTCGACCTGATTGATTCGGATCAAGGGTGTTGAGGTCGTTAGGGTGGACTTGAGAGGAAATGGTCGTTTGAAGCCCCAGTCACCCTTTTCTCGAGACGAAAGAGGAGATGTGATAGACTGGTGCTGCGGGTATTGTCGTGTCATCGTAGGAGACTTGTGATCGCCAATATGCATGTTTGACGACTGAGGCTCAGGCAATGGCGTGGGGAGGGAGAAGAGTCGAGATGACCTCAACAATGCCCCTCCGGGCGAAACAGTGCGACTTCTCATTTCGACTCAGAGACCGTTTGGCGAGCTCAATTGGCTTGCCGTTCTGGTGTCTTCGTGGCGAGCCGTCCTTGGGCGTACCGTATAGCTCAAGTCGACGAAAATTCGCTTGAGGCTGAAGCTTGGCGGAATCTACCGACGATGGCCCGGAAAGTGTCTCATTGGCCAATGATGTCAACGGCTCAATCGTCTCCTGACAGCGCCAGGCCCCACTGAAACCCTGCTGTCTCTCATGGATACAACTTCCATTTTATAAAAAAACCCAGTCAAGCGACTAACACGACGAAGAGGAGAGAAGCATTGACCCTTTTTCTTCTTTCGTCTTTACTCGCCCTGGGACAAAGCAGATGCAAGCGATTAAGAGAATGGCGTCATCATCAAACATTTACAAGTCACCTGCCTTGACGCACGAGCTTGTTGCAAAATGCTCCGTGAGTTTATAGTTTGGTGATGGCTTCATTTAGCCGTTGGAAGGCGAGGTTGAAGCGTAAGGCACAAGGCTAATATACATACTTCAACGTAGACAACAAGAGCCCGAGCATCAATATTGACTCTTCCTCATGGCGTCGTGCAACTTCCCATGTTCATGCCTGTTGCAACTCAGGCGTCTCTGAAAGGCATTACTCCTGAACAGCTTGAAGAGACTGGCTGTCGCTTGTGTCTGAACAACACATACCACTTGGGTCTCAAACCAGGACAGGAGGTCTTGGATGCGATAGGTGGAGCGCATAAACTTCAAGGATGGAACCACAACATTCTGACTGACAGTGGAGGGCAAGTTTTCCGTTACGTTAATAGGAATGTCACAGACTGACATCGACCTACAGATTCCAAATGGTCAGTTTGCTCAAGCTTGCAACTATCACTGAGAAAGGTGTTGAGTTTCTGAGCCCCCATGATGGAACACCCATGCTACTTACACCAGAGCATTCTATGTCGCTACAAAACAGCATCGGTAGTGATATCATGATGCAATTGGACGACGTTCTTGTCACAACCTCTCCTGACAAAGTGCGTATGCGTGAGGCCATGGAGCGAAGTGTTCGATGGTTAGATCGATGCATCGCAGCTCACAAGAAACCTGAAACACAGAATCTCTTCTGTATCATTCAGGGAGGTCTCGATCTTGAAATGCGACGAGAATGCTGCCGTGAAATGCTGGCTCGCAATACCCCCGGCATTGCCATCGGTGGATTGAGCGGTGGTGAGGCAAAGGCTGATTACTGCAGAGTTGTAGCGGCTTGCACAGAACTGCTCCCTGATCTGAAGCCGCGATACGTTATGGGCATTGGTTACCCTGAAGATCTGGTCGTGAGCGTTGCTTTGGGAGCAGACATGTTCGATTGTGTATGGCCAACAAGAACAGCCCGATTTGGCAATGCGGTTACAAAACATGGCGTCCTTAATATCCGTAATAAGAAATACGCTACTGATTTCGGACCTGTCGAGGAGGGCTGCAACTGCATGGTCTGCAAGCCAAGTGCTGAGGGGGGGATGGGTGTCACTCGGGCTTTTGTTCACCACAACGCCTCCAAGGAGACAGTGGCGGCGCATCTACTGACCATTCACAACGTATATTACCAGCTGGACCTCATGCGACAAGTACGGGAAGCCATTATGGAGGATCGTTTCCCGGCATTTGTGAGACAGTTCTTTGCTTGGCTTTATGCTGATAAAACGGAGTATCCAGAATGGGCAGTTGGAGCACTGAAGGGGGTCAACATCGATTTGACATCGGAATAGAAGCATGTGCAACTATAATGAGGCGTTGGTAAAAAGTTGATGATCGATAACGAATATGATTCTATATACGAAGGCGCCTCAAATGCCAACAAGGATATCCTGACAAGACTGCGCATTCCACGAGTTCCCTACAGCATTTCATTAAATAACCCGGATAAAGTCGTTAGATCCAAGACGTCTTCTCGAAAACGGAAACTCATTAAAAAACTCCATCGCTCCTCGATACAATCGTCATAGCAGCCTTTACAGAGCAATAGCCAGAGCAGCAACAGCAGCCAAGATAGCACCAAAGCCAACCCGAGCGAATGAGGCACTGTTACCGCTATCGGTAGCTGAGGGCTGAGCAGGAACTGTCACTGTAACGGGGCCCTGGTTCTGCTCGCTGGTGGAGGCATCGTTGTTGTCGTCGCCAGAGGCGCGGGTTTGGCGGGAACCAGAGTCCTCGGTTGTGTTGGCCTCGTCAGTCTCGCTGGACTCAGAGTCTTGAGTGCGAGTGGCAGAGGGGGAGCAGACATCGTCGAAACGATCGCAGAATGTGGCAAGGTTCTTGGCGACTATTGTTGGGTTAGTCAAGGCTCGAACCGTTTCATGTGGGATACATACCAGAGTAGGCGGTCTTGGGCTCGCCAGTTCGTGCCCAGTCAGCACAAGTGGAGGCATACTTGTCGAGCTCGTCGGTCCACGTTCGTCGGGCACCAGAGCCACGGCAGCTTGTAAAACGTTAGCTTAGACCTGTTTCAATGCGCTTGTTGAGCAACGTACCAGTAGCACTCGGCCTGCTCTCTAGGAGGAAGCTCAGTGAATTGGCGATCCTCAGCTGTGCAAGAGGTGAAGATATCGAGCATGTATAGACAGGCAGCAGCGTAAGTCTGTTCGGCAGGGCTGGTTGCGGAGGTGATGGTAGAGAGATCTTTATCATCAGAAGTTGCTGTAGGACTGCTACCACTGGCAGAGCCACCGGAACCTCCAGAACCACCGGTACATTTGGCATTCAGTCTGCAGGCGCTGTATAGTGTGCCATAAGCTATGAAACAGTTAGCCTATTTCCCCTCTTGTTTACTAGAAAGGAAAAAACTCACCTTCGTACTGTGAGGTGTTCTCGGGAGCCTCCTCCTCGAGGTAGTTGGAGCAGGCAGAGTACAGAGGAGCAGCATTGCTGCGTCCATCACAGCAAGCGCAAGCAACAAGGGCAGAAGGATCAGCAGTCGCGGCAGCGTCGAGACCGCCGACAGAAGAAACACATTCCTGGACAATTCCAACAGCTTGTTGGCAGGTCGTGTATTCGGGATCGCTAGGGTTGATGGCGTTGTTTTGGAAAACATGAGGGCCCAAACCCAGGGCAGCAAAAGGCATCGATGTGATCTGGGCAACGGCACCACTGGCCAGGACGGAGAGAACAGCGCCCTTCATTGTGAGAATTGTTTTTTTTCGAGATACTGATATTGGTGAGAGTCGAGTGTCTTGAGATAATGTTAGGCTTGAAGTCAAGTTCAGACAAGAAAGTCAAGTTCAGACAAGACAGTCGCTTCGACAGACAAATATGAGCGAAACGCACCAATTCCTCCAGAAAGCAGCCCTCGGAGAATGAAGGGTCGATAGTCGGGAATTTATTCACGACGCCGACCTGAGCTGGACAGAGCTTCCTTTCCGGGGTCGGCCCATCGCTTCGCTTCATTGAGCAGCAACTGACAAACAGAGACTCCAGACACACATGGCGCTAGGAAGCTTGCGGACAAGGTAATATGCTAGCTCCGGGCTTCACGCACCCACGAGGCAGAGTCTCCAGGGGTTCTGGGGCGAGTATCCATGGTGCGGCTGAGGTGTGATGAGAAGGAGCTCTTGGAATTGTACGCAGAAATCTGATGGTTACGTTTCTCGCCTCTTAGACAGAGTTACAACGGGACGGACGATGCAGGCAGACCAGGGGTGCCTTGAGACTAGAGACGATTCACGAAAGAGGAGTGGAGGAAAAAGCCACTCGAGTTGAGATATTCTCTGAGCTAGCCAGATAAAGCCGACAAGGCTTTGCAAGGGCTTCAGGTGGCCCCAGCAAAAAGACCCCAGCTTGTCAACCCAAGAGTGTTGTAACTTGTAAGTTAAGACGATGGGAGAGATTGCAATGCCGTTTTCCGCTCGCATTGTCTGGGCAGACGTAAAATTGTATAACATGCAGGCTTGGCGAATCAAAGGTATCAATTGCGTTTCTCCTCACAGAAAAGAGAGGAGCGTAAGGGGCCCGCATCGCATAGCATTTTTTTTGGGCGTTTTTGCGAGCATGTTGTTGGATAGAGGGTGCAAGCCCCTGCCGATGGGCAGATTATGGCTGCATCGTTCGCATCAATTAAAAGAAGTACGTATTGTCACTTGACGGGGTGATCAGAGGATAATATCGTAGATCAGCCTTGATTCAGATCCAAATGCTCAGCTTCATGCCAATATATGTCATAGATTGGGTGAAGAAATTCCTCAGCTTGAAGCTGGTATGGATAGACAAGACGTCGTAAATCACTCAGCCCTGTTTGTGATGCAAGGTATTTAACCATTTAGACGTAACGGGAAGTTTATTTTAGAGCTCATCTTGTTGCTGACCACTAACAACAGACACAGATACTGAGTCGAGCCATAGCTCATTTTTGGATCAGAGACAGCTTCCTACCTCAACAGGTCACTATCGATTTATTGAACAGCCTCGTCGGCGTTGTCGGCATCTCTTGATCAGCTGGAGTTGCCGCCTCAGTGTTCCAACTGCATGTTAGGACGAGAAGAGACAAACAGCGGTCTTCATCCGCACTCCAGCGTAGTAGCGCATCCTTCAAACGCCCGATTAAGCGGAAACAAAAGTCAGCCTAGCGAAAGAGACAGGACTGTCGACAGTGGACCAAAAATGTCTCGGCAACATGGGGCGACTGGGACTGGGGTCATTTCAAATGTGAGGGGTCCAGTTGTCGATGGCCACGAGGGACACTCATTGAAGAAAAAATGAATTTCCGTAGGCAGGGAACAACTCGTTGTTTTGTTACGGTGAGCCCAACGTTTCGTTTCTTGCTCGCCCAGGTTACTCAGTTGAGCTTGGGACAACACATCCATGTTACTTTGGGCTTGGGCTTGAATGCACATGGTTTCTGTACCTGTGATTCTAGATTTGGCCGACATAACGCAAAGTGCTGCCTGTTTAATGGTTTCTGCGAGGTTGTGTCATTGGGCAACCACTTGATTTCGTATTCTCCAGTGATTGACTCTATATTGAGAATGAAGGACAATGAGTTGTTTTCTTGGTGAATTTAGCTGGTAACTAAGCATATTGATAAGCTTCGACCAAGACGCGGTAGGCAATTTATCGCTAACTTTAATTTATCTGATCCTACAAAACTCCCGAACTAACAGTTTTCATACATACAGTTGGGTGTTCAAAGAACCAACAAGACAACCCCTGTGTTATTCGCAACTTACTGATCTTATAGTACGGCCGTTATATTAAATCCACCAACATCTGCAATACGTCAATCGCTATATGCTATATAGATCTCACTATTAGTCTAGTTCTTTGGAAGTACACCTTGAGAGTTAAAGTCCCTGGAACAATATAACTAGTTACAGATTATGCTAACTTTACCTTGTATTTTCCTAAGGGCGACTGAAGTATTTTGTCCTTAGGATTGAGGTCTTACGTGTCTAACCACCCTAAGATACCCTATTTTTGTAGATCTTGTTCTCAGAGATCTCCCGGCACTCGAAATTCAAGATGTTTGGTGCCACTCTGTGTGACAAATAGTCAGGGGTTGATGAACTGTCACCGTAACTACGGATACCTGCCTGTATATTGAACACTGTCAATTTATAACCGTTCACGATATACTTTTTGTTGTGGGCTAAAGTTGTGAGCAAGTTCTCCTTAATGTCGCTATATTAAGATATAATCTCGCTCTGCTGTCCACGAAGTTTTTATAATAAACCCTGAACACCTCCAAAGTGTTCCATCCTCGCCGTTATTTACTAGCACGCCTAATGCGGTAATCGACAAAACACAATAGCGTCATAACTGCCAACACGTGACCCTAACGCGTTACTCCAGACGCGATTTGGTCCCTGAACAGGGGCAAGGACGTCACCCACTGACATCCACACCCACATCTCGATCTTGTTACAAAAAGGTTCAAGCCCAAGCACAAGCCTTTACGGACCTGCAGCTGGAGCTATTCCAAAGGCGACCAAAGGGGGCCATTTGGCTCTGACTTTTCCTCGCCTTCGCCCCATAACTTAGCTACCTTTGATCAACCCCGCTGCTCTTGTTTCATACCATTTCGTCATATCGATATTCCTCATCCGTCGACTTCAGCCTCATGGCTTCGCCAAACCGCCCATCGCTGTCTGTTCGGCGGCAGTCTTCTGTGCGGAACCTTAGACAGCCTGAACATGATGATTTGGCTCAGTCGTTGAATCAACTCTCTATCTCCACTTCGCCCGGCAGAGCTCTGTCCCGCCTCTCCGAACCAGCTTCTCCCTTCCGGTCATCGGGTCGTCGCACTTCACAGTCGCCTGCACCCAATGCTCGGGCACCGTCCCGTAGCTCGTCCCAGAGCCGCGATGCTTCTCGCGACACACCCACGCTGCTCCGAAAAGCGTCTATGAACTCGTTGCGCTCGTCTAACGGCATTGGGCCCGGTTCGACCCCTTCGAGACGTTCCAGTGTGGTACACCATATATCGCCAACTCAGGCCAAGTCACCTCTATCATCTACCCCTCCTGTACTGGAGAAACCTCGACCAACTGCGATTTCCATTGCACATGACAATCTGAGCGATGAGCTTCAGGCGCATCATGGATCTACTTACACCCGCCCAACCCAGATGATCGTAGTGTTGAATGATGCAGTCTATGGACATCGCTTCTCCCGTCCCCGAACTTCTCGTGCCGCTCTCAGTACTATCGTCGAACGTCCAGAAAGAATAAAGGCTGCCGTATTGGGTATCTCGGCGGCGTATGTCCGGTTGGGTGGCAGACACTCTGAAGGTGAATATCCTCTTCACCCAAAGAGAGAGGCCGAGGATATCCATGGCATTCCATTCCGGATACAAAAAACAGAGCGCAGACTTTCTCTTTCGTCACCGGCTGTAGTTAATGTACATGGAACAAAATGGATGGAAGAGTTAAAGATGATGTGCGATGCCGCTGAGTCCAAGCTTGCAATGGGAGGAAAGGAGCTACAAAGACCACAAATGAACAGAGGGGGCGATAAAGCCGATAAGTTCCATGAAGGTGATCTTTACCTTTGCTCAGAGTCCCTGAACGCCATGGAAAGTGCTCTGGGAGCTGTTTGCGAGGCGATTGACACTGTTTTTGGTTCCGGACCTCAGCGGGCATTTGTTGGCGTACGACCTCCCGGACACCATTGTTCTGCCTCTTACCCTTCAGGTTTCTGCTGGGTCAACAATGTTCATGTTGGCATCATGCATGCAGCTCTCAATCATGGGCTTACACATGCTGCTATCATTGACTTTGATCTTCACCACGGTGATGGTTCTCAGGCTATTGCATGGCAGCACAATAGCCGTGGAAACAATGCTGCCAAAAACGCAGCGGCATGGAAGAAGTCTTCAATTGGCTACTTCAGCTTACATGACATCAACTCGTATCCTTGTGAAATGGGCGATGAGGAAAAGGTTAGAAGCGCCAGTATCTGTATCGACAATGCACACGGACAAACGGTTTGGAACGTTCATCTGGAACCTTGGAAATCCCAAGAAGAATTCTGGAAACTCTATGAGACCAGATATATCGTTCTCTTGGACAAGGTTAGAAACTATCTCAAGAACCAGGCAGAACGATTGAGAGAATCAAATCTGGCCCCAAAGGCTGCCATCTTCTTCTCTGCTGGCTTTGATGCCAGTGAATGGGAGAGCGCGGGGATGCAGCGTCACAAGGTCAACGTTCCGACAGAATTCTATGCCCGCATCGCCCAGGATGTCGTCAAACTGGCAGCTGAAGAAGGCCTTCAGGTTGAGGGACGGGTCATCAGTGTGCTGGAAGGCGGGTATAGCGATCGAGCTTTATGCTCTGGTATCCTAAGTCATCTCAGTGGTCTAGCTGGAGATCAGACACATGCACAAGAACCAGATAATGTCGGCCGTCTAGGTGTTGAAATGGGACAAAAGATTGGATCTGTTGCGGGAGACATGTCATACAGTTTCGACGAGCAAAAGCCAGCATTGGACTCGGTCCATACTTACGATCCGTCATGGTGGTCGGCTTCTCATTTGGACGAGCTCGAGGCTTTGATTGAGGTTACAAATGGCTCTGTCAAGAAGTCCCAGAGTGCTACCCTCCCAACCTATTTTTCTCCAACACAGGCATCGACTGCTAAGGTCTCAGATCCTATCAAGATGCGACGTAGTTTGTCGAACTTGGGTGCATCCATGACTCGTCCTCCATCACCGCCTCCACCAGAAGTTCCTTGGTCGATTGCCGCCCATGAGCTTAGCAAACTACTGATTCCTTCTACGCGCCAAACCGACAGCTGCAAGCCTGAGGAGCTGAATGCGGAAGCAAGCAAGGCGAGACGGGATCGCCAGTCGATTCTCATGGGTATTGATCCTAAACCTCCCGCTGCCTCTGCTTCGCGCCCAACGTCTCGCATGTCTCTTCGCGAAAGACGAACTAAGGCAGCACCTCCTGCTAGGCCAACTACCGAAAAGACACCTACAAGCCGCAGAAGAACGGTGGGTGCTGTTACCACTTCTTCGGACAAGGTCAGTTATGAACTGTCCTGCGATGAAACAAAGCTGACCCTTCCGAAGGCGGTTGCACGTGGTGCCCCATCAAGAACGAACAGTGATGAGCCAGCAGTGAGAAGGGCCAGTCGGCGTCTTAGTGAGATACCGGCATCACTCACAAGAGCTACATCGCTGGCTGAGGCCGACCAGCCTGAGGTGATTGAGCACGCCCGTACAGTCTCCAACTCGCCCATGAGCACGAAATCTGTTGCTAGCAGCAATCCTCCAGTCAAGAAGGCAAGAAACCCCACGGCTCCCCGCAAGGAGAACGCACCAAGAGCGCCTCGGGGCACCAAGAAAGCTACCACTGCCGCTGGTCCTTCACGACCTGCTACTGCCACTCATAAAGCCAAGTCGCCGGCCAAAATTTCCAAGAAAGATGGTGCTTCTAGCACAGGCGGTGATGATATTGACAGCATCACTTCAGGCATGAAGAAGATTCGTATCAACTTGATTACTCAATCTCAGAAAGATGCTAAAGAACGGGCTCGTCTTGAGGCCGAGAACGCCAAAGACAAAGAATCTTCTATTACTGGCCAGCCTGAATCTGAGAAGCCTGCTGTGGCGTCTTCTGGTGCCCAACACTCATCAGGGGCCACCAATTATGACCAAACCTCTGTCACTGTTCCTGCCCAACCGCAAGATATCTTCCCTACTCAACCTGCGCCGGTTAATGCCCTCATTCCTTCACCACCTACCACTACCTCTTCCAGTAGAATCATGTCTCCCTTCCAAGACCGACACGCTTTTGAATCTACTGCCCCTGCCAGTCAGCTGATGTCACCTCCTCTGAGTTCTCCTGCTATCCCCTCTGTTTCCGTGCATCCTAGCACAGATGCAGATGATATTTTTGTTCCCTACCAGCCTGAGGGCCCAGCACCCGAGGCCGTCGCTCAGAGTGAGCCTTTGAAGTGGCTTCCTCCTACCGTATCAACCCCTTCTGAGCAAACGCCTGCCGCAACGCCTAGCCCAGTCAAGAAGAGCAACCTGTTTCAGTACACCTCAGGTATTCCCTTTGCTCCTCGCCCTGGACAAGGTGCCACTGAGCCCAAGAATGCAGAGCAGGGTGTCAACCCAGAGCCAGAGGCGCCCAAGTCCATTGATGAAATTCCCGAGAACTCCCAACATCGAACTTGATGCTACTTCTGTTACCTCAGACACTTTGGTTTTCCGATCTATGGATAGTTGTTTATCTGGTAAGTAACCGCACTACTTTGGAGAGTAGATGGAAGTCAGAATTAATACCCGAGTATTTGCCATGGCGTTTCTTATCTATGAGCTTTACATCGCATCCTTGTTTATCTCTGGATGTAGATTCTTCTTCGCGATACCCTGTTCTTTTCCCTTCTGGATCAGAGCCCATGTCTTGCTCTATAGTTTTAGACCTGTTTAATCCATGACTTTATGGCTCTCTATTTCCAAACCAATAGTCTGACCATGTTTGTCTTCTATGGAAAATTCTCGCGGAACTCAATCAGAGGAACACTGGCTTCCTCGACAGTTGCTCTTGTTGCTCCCTCCATGCCAGGATGAGGTGTTCTCTTAAGACACCAGACCTCCTTGACACCCAGACTCTCCAGATAAGTGACTGTTCGAGCATAGTTGGTAGCAACTTGGGCAACACCATGACTGTCGTCGCAAAAGGTGAACTTTCCACCCATTTTAATCCATTCCTGTGACTAGTTAGCTTTCACCCCAAGTTATCCCACATGATGGAGGCTATCAACTTACCTCGGCAATTGTTTTACAAGGATAAGGTTCAGCGAGGCCCTTTCTCAGTCCCGCGCTGTTCACCTCAAGCCATCCATCTTGCTCCTTCGCAAGGGCCAGATTTCGCAGAATGCGCTCCCAAACGCCTTTCCACTGCCGAACATCCCGGGCTGGGTCTTCGCTCATCAACCGTATGAGATCAAAGTGTCCTACAACTCGCGGGCGCAGCTCCTTGAGCATGTCGTATTGTAGATCGTAGTAATCCTCATACAGCGACTCTTCAGTTTTGCGCCTGCTTGCTTCGCGAGCTGTAGCAAACATCTCCTTGTTGTAGTCAATGGGCGTGCTATGGACATAGTGCACGGAGCCAATGAAGTAGTCTATGATAGGATGCTCAGCCAATTTGCGAACGTGGGCTGCGCAAGTTGGACGGATGAACTCGGCCTCAAAGCCAATCAAGATGTGAATCTGTGAGGCATACTCGCGCTGGAGACGCCGAGCTTCAACGAGATATGCCTCATGACGGGGATGAAGAGCTTCTAGAGCAGCTTGAGGGTCATCAAGCTATAGTAAGTTAGATATGGTATGTATTACTCATAGATTTGGAGATGCATACCTCTTCAGGATAAAGATCACGTAGGTCATAACGAGGCATGTGCTCTGTGAACCCAATTGTCTTGTAACCAACAGAGATAGCATGTTTGACAATGTCTTCGAGTTGATCTTTAGCATGACCAGGGCAGAACTCGCCCGAGTGGGAGTGTAATGTGAAGGCCATGATGTCTAGGTAGAGTTATTAGATTGTGATGTGAAGATGAGAGAGAAATGAGTAAAAAAAGAGGAAACGAGACACGAGTCTAATATGTAGAATATATTTAACTTAGGGTTGACATCGTCTCTGAAATACCATGTACTGGAAGCGCAGTCATTGAGTTTTAAAGACTCAACAACGGCTTCAAACTTGTAAATCTATGGCTGAAGCTGGGCAGAGTCTCCACAATTCCCCAGTTTCTGGTTGCCTAGATAGGCTTATTTTCAACACATGTACGAATCCTCGATGACTACTTGCCCAGATATTTTGGAGGCCTTCCTAAAAGGTTTTCATGACAATATCCTACGTACTGTGTACCTAGGCTTTGTGTAACACGCCCTCAGCTACTAGAAAACTCAAGCCCTTTAGGGGCAAAAATAAGCTCATCAAAAAAGCCCCCAAAGCTTACCCTACTTTGTCTTAAACTTACCTAGGTTTTTTTGTCACTCAGGATCAAGATCTTCAGGTTCTCTACTATCCCCAAGCTTGCATCCATGTTTATACGATAATGTGCCATATTTAGCTCAGACAATTCATTGATATCCAATAGCAAGTTCATTATTTCGACCAATCGCTTCCTTTCCAACGCCATGCATTCCCAAAAATCCACTAGATAAGTCAAGATCCATACTAATCTTGCATATGATTTCACGACTTTTCAAATGTCGCAACATCCCCATACGAGTATAGCCCAGGCGCCATACTGATATATCGTCCAGGCACTAATCCTCCGCTGCTATCGGCTGTCACTTGCGCAACCATTGGTGGTCTCGCTGCTTTCCCTTCATCCTGTACGATGCCGATGCCGTAGCTTCGGGTCCCCGCGGCCCCCTTGCTCCATCCAAGATGGAACGTCCTTCGACGGAGGCATCGCGCTAAATCGTCATCTTCCATCCATTCCGCTCCGGCTGGTAAGCGCCACCACAAGGTTGAGTCTGCAAGAAGACTTGCTTGAGCAGCAATACTACCAGGGCTCTTGGGCAGAGTGCCACGAGATGCCGTACGCAGCGAAAGGAATCCGAATGCGAGCGTAAAGCCCAATAACCCAATCAGGACAAATG
This sequence comes from Fusarium beomiforme, assembly GCA_002980475.2. NCBI lineage: Eukaryota > Fungi > Ascomycota > Sordariomycetes > Hypocreales > Nectriaceae > Fusarium > Fusarium beomiforme. The sequence goes on along the minus strand of PVQB02000036.1, from coordinate 89,305 downwards.
TTTGCACTTCTCCTTGCATCAAACGTGGGAGAACATAGTCAACCGATGCTGGAATATCGGGTTGAGAATCACGAGCACGTAGCTTGAATGACAAGGGTCGTCGTATCAAGTCACTGTTGATCGCCTGAGCAGCAAGGATACCATGCAGTTGGCGGATCGCTTGAGAAACCGAATTCTGCCTCTCGGGCATTGCAAGACGCTCTAAAGTAGTTGGCAACCTCGAGAGTACCAAGGTGCGGAAGAATGCATCGAGTCCGTTCAGGGTTTTATTGTCGGCACCAACATCGTCAAGTACTTCATAGACACTGGTGATATCTGCCGACACGTCCGAAGGCTGCTCACTCGATGCATTCACAATGGGGATGGCATTCTGGTTGATGTATAGGTCCTCAGTACGAAATGTCGTGTATACATCAACTCCGACAACCGATTGATTACACATCATGACAGAAATCATGCCGTCGTCAGAACAGCTACCCCAAATATACTTGATGGAGTATCTGGAAGAAAGTTGTGAGCATGAAGAGGCAACGAGCGCTGTACGAGATTGATCAGACCCGCATATGGGTTGCTTATTCGATCCGCCCAGAGGCACACATTGCCAGTCCGCTCCCTCACCTCCAGACAGAGATATCGTCTCACAGGTGAGCTTCCCCTTGAGACTCGGGACTTTGGCCACAAGCTCTGTGTTTGGAAGTGGCCAGTCGCTCGGGTGATCCACGAGAGAAACCGCTGGAAGCGCAACATCCTCCCATGTCCATCTCGGATACTTGGGGGTTTGTCTCAGGAGCACGTTTTCGATTGTATCGCTGTCGATGGCAGTGCTCAATGACTTGGTTGTCGATACAAACTGTGACTCTGGTCGAAGCTCAAGATCGGCTCTTTGTGCCATTTGAGCAACAGCAAACAGTCCCGCAGTAAAGATTGGCATTAGCCAGCCAAGCATCGATGTACACTTAGCAAGGAAAACCGCCCAATCCTGGTTCTTCATGGCCTTTCCAGCTGTATGAAGACCAAACTCGTTCATGTACGTGAGTCCCAAAGACTCCTGAAATCGGCATCTTGTGTGGGTGAGCTTCAAGAATGGGGCAAGTCGTCGGTTGTCGATATCGATTCGGGTCCAGAAGACCGCGAGAGCGGCAAAGATGATGGTTGGTAGACAGGTCCAAACAATGAATATGCTATCATCAACTTCGAGGCCTTTTTCATTGCCCTTAAAGTTAAAAAGGACACAAATTCCACCAATCAAGGCAACAGAAGCAGCTATACTGATGATTTTAGTTCGAGTACATTGTGTCCATGGCAGGTATGTCCCAGTGGCCTCCTCTGGTCGGTTAGATGGATTCATGCCAAGAGCACCACTTCCTCCGCCGTGCTGTCTAAGCTGAAACATTACCTCCGGTCGTCGTCCAGGCTGTGTGAGTTCTGTTGTATACCAAGAGCCTGCGAGTCTGGAGGAAACAGCATTCATATCTGCATGTCCAGTTCCAGATAATCGAAAGAGGAATTGTTGGCTGCTTGTCAGAAGCGCCGCAGTCCCAGCAGGAGACGTAGGGTCCCGAGGGGCAATACCTCGGGGCGATGGTGCATGGTACAACATGGGGAGAAGTGCCCCGGAAATGATAAGAAAGACGCCAACCATAGCGTGGAGGACACCTAGTCGGACTCGGAGCCTGGTAGTACTGTCGACATGAACTTCGGCATGAAATACAGCAGTGGAGAGAACGATCTGAGCGCGCAGGAGAAGTTTGATAACAATGGATGCGACAACAAGATGATGGCGATTTCGGAATGCTGTAGTTAATGCTTGAAAGCTCCCAAGGCCAGGATAGTCCAGTAGAATAGTTCGGTGAGCTTGTTTGCGGCGAGTTTCATCGACAGTCGTCGGTCGAGAATTGAGAACAATCCACGGTGTATAAAGCAAAGCTTGAGCTTCGACCCGTGCCCATAGGATTGCCATAATAGAAACAACTTGATATATGTGAGCACTTGGACAGATGAAGATCCTAACCATACAGAGTAAGGACCCTGACGATCACTCACCAACAACGGGCCCAAAAGTCCACAGACCCTTGAGGCTGCTATCAACATCATTATTGGAAAGCCACCACATCACTACCTCGCCAATGACAGCCAACATCATGGATACGCCAATGAATATGCTGGTTACTCTTCGACGCAACCACCAAGGTCTCCAGCCATTTTTGAGAGGGGTCTCTGTAGCATCTAGAATATCGGTTCCATCGCCCCGAGATCCAGGTGTCAGGGGCGGGGTATCAAAGTAAGGTGTCTCGAGAACTGTCTCCATCATATTTGATGCCTTGGTCGCAAGTCGAGGATCAGCAGCGGCCGTTGCGCCAGACATACGTGGTGAATTGAAGCCATCGCTGGTAGGAGAATCGGCGTATTGCCCCCTCTGTATTGGCCCTGGACTTGGTGGATAGAAAGGACTGAGGGGGAAACCAGGGCTTGAAGGACTGTTTAGTGACTGAAAACTGGCTGGACTGAGCGGACTAGAGGGACTCCTTGGGCCAGGTGATACTCTTGCAGCAGGCGGCGAGAGAAGAGGTTGAGGAATTAGGCGAGCGGTGGAGTTGGTTGGTTGTGAAGAAGGATGTCGAATATAACTTAGGCCAGATGATGATGCTGTATATCTCGAGTCGTCGTAGGGTCCAACGACGATCTTGTCGTGATCGACGTCAGATGGAGGCATACCCATGCAATTCCATGGTGCTGCCATGTTTTGTCACTATAAGTGACTGAAAGCCTATGATTAGAGAGAGGAGAGTGAGGTGAGGTTAGGCGAGAGGCCTCTAACTAGACATTGTCTATATGAGGCACCTCCGGATGTGAGGACTATTTAGTGGTTATTCGCTGGTGGTTAGATGAAGAAACGAATGACTGTGTAAAGCGAGTGTAGAGGAATAAACTAGCGATGGAATGAACGAGGTAAAGTAGGAAGGAATTAGAGATACATCAAGATGATCAGAGGAAAGGAAAGAGCAATCGTCAGTCCAGATCGGATAGTTGTTGCCGCGCCACTCTAGATCCTTCATACAAATACCACCTACTAATACCTCCCCTCACCCTCGAGTCAAAGTCACAATCACAGTCACAATCTCTACGATAAATAATGCATTTATAACTTAAGCGCCGCATTCTGGTGCTATATTGGGTCGATAGTCTCTAAATCCTCGTCCATAAACTGCTCTTGACCCCTGAACGGCCCCTCACCTCCACCACAAGAATAAGAGCTTGCTTACATGCCATGCGCAAAAGGAGCAGTGCAATGCTACTCTAGCAGGATAAGGCCAAGCTTCGTTAGTGTAGACGAGCTGACACTGACACTGACATTAGCACTCTGATCTGATCGCCAACTTCAGCTCAGCTCAGCATCTCCAGCGTCAACTGAATCAACCGTCCAAGGCTTACGCCATCAACCTTGGTTCACCGTTATAACCGCGTCGTTACCTGATCTAACTACGGTACCTGCAGACTCAGCGAGCTAGCATCGTGAAGAAAATCATTAATCGGAACCTAGACTGGTCTGATTTCTTAAACCTCCCCCTCCTCTTATTTTAGCCCCTACACCCCAGGCTGATGGAGAAGAAGACGGAATAGCCAAGCCTTTCTTCTTGTCTAGAACTCTTTAGATGCAACTGTCTACGGCGCTTGGCTTTTTTCAAACCTTGATAAGTTATCTTTTCTTCCTCACTTTTGCCATTAATAACTTTTTCAATAGTTTGGGACGCCACGCGTCAAAATCTTGAAGACGGCCCCTGAACATTGGATGAACACATTGGGCTGCTAGTATTTATCAAGTTAGTAAGGGAGACGAGGAACGAAAGAGAGAGAAAATCTCCGTAGTCTGCCCACATAAGAAGCATGCCTCGGGGAGCAAAAAGGCTCAAGACCATGAATCATGCTGCAAAAATAAACTAATCAAAAGGCCTCCTGAGTTTATCCTTCGCCTCGCCTAAGTATTTCTATCACTTCGGACTGGCGTCTCAACTTTTCTGGCCTCCTGGGTAGCTAAGGGGACTTGACAGGGAATATGATATATCATGCGTAAGACAGGACCTGCATATGAAGAGTCTCGACTCTTTTCGTTCATCAACCTGATCTAGCTTGACGAGAATAGACAATGCTCTCGGCTCTCAAGACTGAGAATCGAGTCTAAACAACCCCTGTCCTTGGCCCCCAGTCTCCGAGCGCCGCACCGTTGGCGCCGTCGCCATAGCGTGGTCGACCGTCAGGGTTTAATGCAAGGGGAAATTACTCTTTCGACAAGTCAATTGCCACACACGGGAAGCCCGCTGCAAATGTCTTAGAAGCTCCGTCAAAAGACGCTCATTTACACATCAAAAGTCTATTACCGATAAAGTTGTGCGTCATCGGGGATAGTTCAGCCAAGAATCATTCCATTAGCGATAATCACGTAAAATGGCCGTGATCATGCAGACCATCGCGTCCGAGCAATCCGCAGTCAGTAGATTCGGCATATCAGCCTTATCTAGACAAAGATGTAACCTGTCTATCCCTGGCAAGCTGCACGCCAAAGGGGATCACGAGCATCACGGGGAGCGACATGGCTTCAATATGCAAGCAAGAGACTCGTCAGGGCTAATCGCGAGAGCTGTAGCCTCTATAAGGCGGGACGAACTAGTAAACATTCGGAAATATTAATACCAATATTTAATGGAGACGACTTTGGCACGGATCGTTCACAAGTATCCATTTTCTCTTTAATTGGATTTCTTTGGTCTCTCTAGGGTTTTGAAAGTGTGAACAATACCACCGCTTCCCATCGCTCTCCTCAGAAATGATAAGGCATACAAGTCATGGACCAATGACACCTAAAATAGTCCCGTTATATACAAGTTGACATGTAACCTATCATCCAGAACCCACTCTCTTCGTCTGCTGTCCCGTCCCGAAACGCCTGTCTAGATAATAGCCAAGCTTTTCATCCTTTCCCCTTTATCCCTTGCCACGCCATCCCTCCTCTTACATATCGACAACTCAATTCCTCCGCGACGAAACAATAAACAATGACAAGAGAAAAGAAAAGAAAGGTTAAAAGCATTAAAAAAAAGGTTGGCCAGGTCGCCAGGATGGAGCCGAGCGAATAAGTAAAAGGGACGTGGGGGCTCTACCCCTTTGGAGGCGTTAGGCGTAAGGGGGAAATGATGTAGGGCCGGGGCAGCCGACCTGTAAAGTCTATAATGAAGAGCAAGGCGCATGCCGCATCGTCGTCTCAACATGATGAAGAAAGAGCATGGTAAAAGGAAACATTTCGAGTTGGGGGTGCTCATAATCGAGCGATTTTCGTAGTGACTAGCTGATCACCGCGTCGTAGTGGTAGGAGTAGTCATCAAAATCCACCTGAAGGGTATCGAAGTGTTTAAAAAAAAAGAAAACTGTTGCACTGGTGAAAAGATATAGATTTTTTTGGGATATGATTTAGATCAGTTCCATCCGAGAGAGTTCTCAGCAGCAACAGGTGCAGAGATGAACGCTGTTCGTGCCGAGTTACCCATACCACTGCGTCCACTGCCGTGGCTGTCACGGCCGCCGGGACGGACTGGGCCTTGTTCAGGATGTGTCGCGCCATACGATGAGAAGTCACGGCTCATCAAAGCACCACCCATGAGAGCAGGGCTGCCATTGCCGGTGTACTGCATCTCAGAAGAACGCTGGCTGCTGCCAATGGAACTAGCACGGCGGTGGCCCAGTTGCTTCTTGCGCTTATATCGTCTAGCGACCAAGAACATAGCAGCACCGTACATAACACTAAGACCAACAGCACCAACAGCAATACCAGCAGTAGTGGCCTTCTGCTTAGCAGACTTGTCACCCTCGCCACTGTTACCAAAGACGTCTTGGTTGCCGCCGTTGCTGTTATCGGGGGTAGTGCTACCACTGTCGTTCTCGGTATCCGAATCACCAAAAATGTCGATCTTGGTGTTTATGACAGATGTCAGGTTACGGACGATCTCAAGATCGTTGTTATACAACGGGGAGTTGGGGGTAATGAGATCAGCCTGAAGGCTGTCAATCATGTTCTCCGGATAGTGAATCTTAGCCAGAGCCGTGATGTATCCCCACTGAGCCTGTGTGTCGAGAGGAACGATTTTGCTAATGAGAAGGCGGTCCTGGCTGAAGCCACCGGCATCAGCAAGACCCTTGGGAAGGTACTTGAAAAGCTGGGCAGCGGCGACAGTGTTGCGAGCCAAAAACTTGTAGTTGAAGGGGAACAAGAAACCCAGCTGGATGGCAACGGAGCCCTCAGGGATAGGCTTGTTGGGATCATTAGGAAGGATGACACGAGGAATGTTGGCAGGAAGTCCTGTGGAAGTGGAGGTCTCTGTTGGCTGGGAGGGGGGAGCGGGAACAGATGTGGGCTCAAAGATAATGGTGGTGGGTAGCCAGTTGTTGGTGTTGGTGAGGGTAGCAGTAGGTCGAATGCTAGTAACGGGAACGGCAGCTGTGGGGACCAGAGTAGTAGGAGGCTCAGCCTGAGTCTCGGTCTCAACAGGAGGCTGCGAAGTGGGCGCAACTGAGGGCTCCTCTGTGGGGACAACGGCCGAGGTCTGCTCGCCATGGGACGCAGGAGCGCTCTCAGTCTCAATGTCAGTAGCAGGCTTAGTAGGCTCAGCGGTGGCAGTGCCGTTGGTCTCTGCATCAGTCTGGGTGGCAGGGCTGCCGGTAGGGGCCGAGACGGAAGCGGTATCAACAGGCTTGGTGACAGACTCGGTGGAAGGTTCCGTAGCGGGCTCTGTAGCAGGCTCCGTGGTGTTTCCTGAGGGTTCCCGGGTAGAATCTCCAGTAGGGATGGGGGTCTGGGTAATCTGGGTTGGCGCCTCAGTGTTGGAACCGGTAGGCACAGAGGCATCAGTGGTCTGGGGTTCACCAGTCACAACAGGACTAGTCTCAGTACCGTTGACAGGTTCGCTTGTGGGCACGGGCTTGACATCAATGCTCGATGTGACCTCGGGAACAGTTGTGTTAGGGGCTTCTGTAGGTCCAACGCTGCCAGTTTGGGGGAACTTAGTGTTGGGGTCCTGGAATGAAGTAAGATCGGCTGAGCCACTTTCCGACTGCTCAGGACGAGGAACAGTTGTAGGAATCACAGGGGAAACAGTGACTGGGCTGGAGGGCTCAGGGACAGCTGAAGTGACATCCGTAGGAACGGGAAGGATATTAGTGGGAAGAATGCTGGTAGGGAGGATCTCAATAGGGCTGGTAGTCTCAGGTTCAGTCGAAGGAGCCTCGGAAGCGGTCTGTTCAGAACCATTGGGCGCAGCAGAGGTAGGATTGCTATCCACGGGCGCTGAAGACTCTTCAGGGGATGTGGTCTTGTTCTCGGGTTGGTTGGGCAAGACGGAGCTAAGAAGAGTCTCGACGGGATCCAAGATACCATCCTTTGAAGTTTCGCCAGCAGTGGGAGCTGCTGTAGTCTGTTCACTGGGAGGACTGAAGGTAGGGAGAGTCTTGCCATCAGTTTGAGGCTTAGAGTTATCACGCTGAGGCTCCTTCGTGGGTGTTCCGGTTTCCTCGGGTTGAGAGATAGACTCAGTCTGATCAGGGGTAGGATCCTTTGTCTTGTTGTCGGCGGGCTCTGCGAAAACCGAAGACAGTAGAGTCTCAACAGGGTCGAGAACGCCCTCCTTTGTAGTGGGGGCAGGTTTTTCAACCGCGGGGCTGGTGGTCTTGGAGTCAGCGGGCTTAGCAGTTTCAGTCTCGACAGGAGCTGGCTGAGTCTCTTTCTTGCTGCCAGTATTGGATGGCTTGGGAGCCGTAGTCTTGGACTCGGCTGGGGCAGCAACGGAAGACGCAATGGTCTCAACAGGGTCCAACAATCCTTCCTTAGTAGTTGGAGCTGCAGCGGGCTTTGTCTCTTCGGGCTCAGTCTTGGGCTTCTCGGTGGTTTCAACTGCAGGCTCCTCCGTCTTGGTCTCAACAGGGGCAGGCTGGGTCTCCTTCTTGGGCTCGGAGGCAGCAGGGAGTACGGATGTCAAGATGCTCTCGACTGGATCGAGGAGGCCCTTGGTGGCACTGGGCTTCTCGGTCTTAGTTTCAACGACAGCGGGCTCGGTCACGGTCTCGACTGGCTTCTTTTCGGGAGTGTTGGCAGACGAGGGGTCTTTGACAACAGGTGCTGTGGTAGCTGCGGGTTTGGTCTCCTCTTTAGGCTTCTCGGTTGTGGCAGGCTTGTCGTTGACACCGGACGAGACGGCGGGCTGAGCAACAGACTGGGTCTCAACAGGGTTAGGCTGAGTCTCCTCCTTCTTAGGAGCCTCACTCGAAGGCTCCTTGACCGCAGCCGCTGTTGTCTTGACAGGTTGAGCGGGCTGAGATGACGTCTTCGATGTGACGATGCCACTGGGGGCAAGCAGAATTCCAGTATCGGCTTCTGTAGGAGCGTCGGTAGACACAGCAGGTTCGGTGGTTGGGGCTGAGCTTGTTGTTGGCTGGATGATGAGAGCAGGGGCGCTGGCACTTGGTCCAGGTCTCTTGAAACCTAGAGGCAGTGTTGGGTCAAAGTTTACGCCATCTCCATTGCTCGCTTGTTGTCGGCTATCCTTGTCCATAAGACTCTTGAAGAAATCAGCAGGCTCCCGCTTTTCCACCACAGGTGCTGGTTGGTTTTCTGGGACTGGTGCATTGTTCTCAACTTCTCGCTTGACTTGTCGAGGGATGTACATGCGTGGTCGGTTTGCTTCGACAACAGATGAGGCCAAAGCCAATGCAACAATGAGAGACTTGGCGTGCATTGTCGGTAGGGTCTGGTGATTGAGACTGAGTATTTCCGGTATTGAGGCTTGGGTTTAGTGATTGGTGAGTATGCTGAACCTGTTGTTAGATCCAAGCCTTTATAGTCTATATCGTTAAACTCACTGTCAGGGATAAGTTTCAGCGAATGTACTTGACTATTAGGTCAACGAGTGTAATCTGTTTAGCCGTGTTAGTCGACGTTCCCAGTCCATGACCAATTGGTGATCCATCATCGAATGTCATCCCTCCAACCAGTCGCTTGGTCCAGATATTCCCGACAAATGGAGGAAACAGTACTGCCATAGCAATGCCACACAAAATGGAAACCCGACTCACATATAGTTTGCGTAGAGCGTAGGTATATGCGATTCCAAAATCAATTCAAAAGAGTGACTGACGAAATATCGTCAAATGTGATTCAAAACAGACGCGTGAGGTTCAGATTAAGATCCGTTACGGGGTTCTTCTTTCAGGTATCGTAGTCTTGGCAGATTGTCGGTTTGGCGAGGGAGATATTAAATCAATCGTTACGTCGACATTTGCTGATTTGATCGCTAGAACCTCCAGAGGTCCTACAGGCAGCCAGACTCCGTTCTAAATGAGTGAAAGGAGTGTGTTGGAGTCGTAAACAGGTCTCGCGAGGGATCGGCTTGCAGACGCAGAAGCGCTGTCGAGAATCGAAAGTGACGGTCGACGACGCCTTTGATGCTTGTCGATTGGAGGTGAGGTCGGGTGTGGAGAGAAACGAGGGAAGGGGAAGGAGAGTAAAGAATATGTAAGTACTAGATGTAAGAAAAGGCTGGAGAAAAGAAGGGACAGCAAACGACAGGGCCAACAAGCAGCAACAAGCAATGGGTAGGAAGGAAGGAATGAAGGCGAATGGGGAGATGGGAAGGGCATGGAAACACGACAGGGACAAGGGGACGAGGATGAAGGGGGTGTGACCCAGGGCCACCAATATCAACACCAAGCAGCAAGCTTGCATGAGCATGGGTCCACCGCTCCAGTCCATCATCCATGTGGGTGAGAGAGAATCACAGTAGTGGAAGTTTAGGTGTTGCACGACTGGATGAATGCCCGTTCACTATCCGTGTTGAGTTAGGTGCATCCCACTTGAGTTTTCAGGGCATTTGCTCTCACTACCAGTCTTTTTCTTTTTTTTAGCACCCTGAACACTGCCAGAGAAAATGAACCTGAACCAGAGCCAGGGCGACCAGCGCGGCTTCGAGCTCCGTACTGCCATTTCAGGTGGACCTGGACCTGGAGAGACGAACAAAGGAGATGCCATCCACACCAACCCCCTTGACAGTGAGAGGGTACCTAAGGGCAGGGCAATTGGTACGAGAAATGGGTTGCTTATTTGCTGTGCAGACCATGTACCCATCAGCTTGCTCAAAGGTATTTCCCTAACAGCAAGACACAGAATGGCTTAGTTGAGAAAATCCAGCGTCACCTCTGGGAATGCTTCTGCGCCTCCATCTGCTATTGTTGGAATCTCTCGGGAGCTACCGTAAAGCCAACCAACTGTATTTCGCAATGAGGCTGCATTCGCAAACGCCTTCCACCGTTGATCGCCGTTGAAAAGTTCTTGACGGCATCGGTCAGAGGCGCCAAAGACAGCTCGAACCCCTCAAGCCTCGGACTGTCAATGCACAACGAGCCAGGCTATTTACCATAGCGGCACAAATGCCAGCACAACCGCCAACCTGAAATTGCGCACCTAATGGAACGGGGCTTGGTGGGTGTGCATCCTGGGCCTGTAGGGGGTTTGAGTCCGTGGGTGAAGAGCCAGGGTGTGGCTGAAATTGCTTTGTTACAGCAAGACACCATCGAAGAGAGAATGATCTCAATGCCAGGGCACGGCACAGTTGACTGAATTCATTTTGGCGGCGATTATCAGCAATAGCGACGCGAGATATTGTGTGAGTTGAGTTGGTGCTTCTCTAATCAAGAATGCGGCCTCCTATTCAGCGCCTCTTAGAACCGGTATGCTGGAGAGCAATGGTGAAGCACAAAGTAAACCCTCAGTAATAGATTTGCGCAGGCCAGGCAGGCTACCACGACGGCGTCGTTGGTGGAAATCAACGGACCATGTCGTAGCGCTGAGTCCCAAACACTGGCTCTGTCTCTCATCTGCCAGGTTCAAACCTTGTGGAATGTCAATCATTATGCAGTGATGAGAGGATGAGTTGTGCAGGTTATGCAAAGCAGTGCCAGTTTGCTGAACAGCAAAGTGCGAAGCTTGATGGAGCCCTGGACTGCAAGGGGGAGGATATTCAGAGCGAAATATCATTGGGCAGAATATTGACCCTTCTTTCTAAATTGGTTTAGGTCAGATCAATTAGCTCATACTCCAGAGGCTGACACGTACAACATGCTCAAATATGTATCCATTTGCATTACGAACATTACGAAAGCTTGCGTGTGCACGTTTTACAACTCCAGTCTTTTTGCTTCTCCCCTTCTTTCACACGGGAGATAGAGTTGAAGATCAAATCGCAATTCACAACTCTCAACTCAATTCCGCATGTGGCTTTGGTACCGAGAAATCTTCTGGGGATCAATACAACAGTGATGATAAGATTCAATGCTTTCAAGATGATGACGCTTATGCATTAACCCACCCGCCTTGTCGTTCGTCTTCGGTAATTCATAATTGCTTAATCATGAAGGACAATCTTGTTCAACCTAAATCATCAGGCTTATTCGTGGCTGGTGTGCAACAATATTTAACCGTGGCGTCTATTAACCAACGAAAACTCTGGATGTTGGACAACAGCGCGTGGAAATGGTGATGCAACCATCCAGAGGGGTTTCACACGCGACTGGAAGCATGACACAAGCTTGTGTTCCCTATGGTACTCTTCAATTACATATGAATATCATTAAGAGCAAGGTACTGATCAAAGATTGATCGTGTATCAACTGCTAACCACAATCAGTAGCCTCCCGACTGGCAACACCTTGGAACGCTCCCTGTTCCCCTACTGATAGTCAGGGCCCAAAAAGAGGGCCACCCCGTGGCATGGATAGCGCAGCGATCCAGGAACCGACTTGTGATGGAGCCGACACGATTTTATGACAGGGGAAAACCCAATTGGGCTCGAAGAAAAGACAACTAGACCCGCTCAAGTAAAGTCTTAGCAACGGCTAGCTTCGTCTCGGCAGCGCCACTAGGACCTAGGGGGCTTAAGCCTTTAATTATCACGACCCTGTTCCCTACCGTTCCGTGGCATGCGAGACTCGAGACTCTCTGTCGGTACCTAGCATAGTTCCGTCACGTTGTGCTCAGACTCTCCCTTCTTACAGTGGGGTGCAATAAGTTTGAATACACCAAGAGGTACCGAAGATCGAGGCTAGGTTAGGCCGAGATACCTGCAGACGTATTCAAACATTGCACCCCACTGTACTCGGTGAGGATCAACATAAGCGAATTCATACAAAAAAGAAAGTATCAGGTTTCACTTGGTACGGACGAATGGTAATAATATATCGGACGCAATCAACCTGTCTTGCAAGCTGTGTTTTTAAATCGAGATTCTCCATGTCCAAGCGAGATAACTTGACAATAGATTGTGACGGTGGCTTGACCAGGGCCTATGAGTATGGGTCAGACAGCATCCGCCATCACCTTAATTGATTTGATGACTGGCTTGTGTTGGTTCGCAGCGCATTATTCTCTACATCAGCGAGTTCCCTGGGTACACGTGGGTGATGGAAAATGCAATGAAACTACGGATATCGACATAAAATACTGTGGTTCGGTTGATCGAGTGCACGGGATTGCGTGTGGGTGACTGATAATTCTTGGTATTAAATGTCTCATTGTACGCAAATCTCTACTCTACTTTAGTGATTAGTGTGCTTTCAAACATGGTTTTCTCGTGTTGTGGTTGCGATGTGCAGAGATCAGTTCAATTTAGGGTTGGCCTGGTCCGTCAAATCCATTTCATCTTCGGGCTGTCAACTTCAAATGATCCATGGTTGCTGACTCCGTCAATGATCTACAGATGACTCCGAGATCCTTCCTCGATGCATATTGTGATCCTGGATAAGACCTGGCTTAGGATTGTAACATTCTTCTTTTATAGAGGGAATCCTCAGCATCTTTATCTTTATCACTCTTATCATTGATGGTCCAACAAGTCATGTGTCCCATTAACAAGTGACTCATATGCATAAGATCGCCATATTCAATTTAACTTATTAGAGGCCATTTTCACTCTAATCTATCTTACTCCTGTCTCTCAATGTTACCGTCGTATTTCCTACTTCGTCCCATGTCGGCCTACTTCTTGGCTGTTGGTCATGCTTATGCTCAATCCCCACAGCCATCTGCGCTTCGTACTCAACTAAACATAGAATAGACGCCAACAAAGTTATCTAGAGTTGCACCTGTGTTGTCCTTATCCCTCCGTATTTTGCTATTGCATGATGAGCGGAGATTGGTTCTGTGAACCTTTTTTGCTCCCCGTTGTGACCTTGTATGAAATGCACAGCCACTTACATAATGATCTGTTCATAATTTCAATCTGTTCTTCAACTCAACGCAAACTGCAAATAGATCGACTGAACTTCTCCTAGTACTCACCTGAAGCAGCCAGTATCGTTAGTTACTTCTCGCTTCATCAAAGCAGAGGCCGATCAATAGTCTATTTCCAGCTCAAAAAAAAAAATACGAAATAGTGGTCCAGGGTCTCACCAGATTGGGATGTCCGTGGCCTAATCTGGCCGCAATCTAACAGGCCCTCCCCTGCATCTCAAATGAACAGCTGCCATATTGGTAGTCGCCTGGGTTGACGCGATCTCAACTCCAGTGATTCCATTCTTTCGCCCGAGTATCCGCTTCGTTTGTTTCTACTGCTTCTTCTTGGCTAGCTTAGGCAAGGTTCAGCTTGGTTCATCGTGATGGTTTCTTTGCCAAAAGAGTTTATGTGCTCATCTAATCTCTATCCATCTCCTTATGGACTCGGATGAGCACGACTGATTCAGCTGCTTCCCACGCTGCGGAAACTGCATCGTCTCATTGCAGCTTCTCCTATCAGATCGCTCGTGTAAGCCGCTTTCACCTACATGCCTCCACCACCACCGTCCTGGTCGCTTTTGCCCTACCGCCCTTGAATACGGGTCCAAGCAGGCCTCGTCTTGCCGGTATTGGCGGACGTCTCCCTGCCTGACCTGATGTTTAACAGCCCATGTCAGTAACTGACTCTGCCTGAAACGAAACGAGTGTCTTTTCGAGAAACATTTGAGAGACAGCCGACTCAGTAGTGTAATTAGCATTTATGTTCCAACGTCAAAGATCCTTCCAGCTCTGCCGTCCGTCCTTAAGCCAAGGCTAATGATCGCAGTATCTCCTGAGACGAGGCCGCCAGCGGCTCGCTTCGCTAGATTCGGTGAACTATGTGTTCTTGAAACAGCTGAGTCGAGTCCCCGAGCTCGGTTGTTTCCTTAGAATTCTATCAGTGCGGAGAGCTTCAGCTCCTCGGTCAATCCTGGTTTCTTCAACTTGTGACATGAACGTGGTCCGTAATATGTCAAGGATGATGCTGAATGTCACTTGACAGCTGACATACATACCAATAGTATGCTCGACCATCCGATGTCATCATTGGAGTTTGTCTTTATGTTTTCTGCTATGGCTCTTTGTTGTTCGTCTTGGTGGGAGGTCTGCGAGGTTGATCACATCCAATCACGAGGTTCAGTTCCAGCCTCTTCCTCCAGCTTTAACTTGTCTCGAATTCTATAAACAGCAATACAGTAGTATGAACGCTAATCATGAGCATCTCCTTCTCCGTTTTTCTCTATACATTCATACTGATGGCTGATACTTATTGCATGCCGATTGCTGCCTTTGTCGTGATGGTCTTGGGTTAATCGGGTTAAGTATGCGAGTGGCTTTGATATTGGCGGACCTTCCAATCTGCTAGAGACATCGCTGGAGACATCCAATAACCCGCAAACTAAGACATGCATAAGTCTATCCTTTGTTCTCCATCTGGGCTAGAATGGTATGTTGATTGAGCCACTGGTCATATTTCGAGCATCTCTGGTTCTCATTCGCAAGCAGGGCTGATGTGTCAATTTGACAAAGTGATCGAAAGCGAAACAAGCCACGGGGCAACTTTGGAATGTGACTTGAATCTTGGTTTCATCTATTACTGCCAACCTTGATGAGAATAGTGATGACTCTGATTCTGCTATTCATAGGCCGGTCTCTTGTTCATCGATCACTTCGCGTGGCAGGTTGGTTGGCTCATATGTTGGTGAAGATATCAAAGTTGATCCGACTCTTGAGCTACATTTCTTTCTATCCTTTCCTTGATTCGTTCTCTGGTGACTGTTCAGCTTCTCTGTCTGTATTCTCCTGTGAAAGGAGGTGTAGATATGTTGTTGAATATCCAAGACTTCTTCGTTGAGGATTCGAGAGAATGTCTTAATCGACCGATAGAGATAATGACCTGCGAATTTGGGCGACCATGATCTAATCGCTTGATGATTTGACTAATGAACTTAAGTGTGCTTTTAAGTGTGCTTTTCTATATGCGCATAATGGAGTTGTTCTCAATAGATCCTATATTGTCCAGCGCTCTGTAGCTGGACATGTTACCCATAATTTGCGTAGGAATGTGCTTTTTACACTTAACTTTATGTTTATCAGCGTACTCGTAGACGGGTTTCATTTCTCTCTGATCCTCTAGACCTATTTGAGTAGATGTGACAGCTACATGACAATTACGCCAGTGTACATGCTCTATATGCCTTACGAGCTCCATACGCCAGAGGATGTTAGTGGCACCAACACACAGCCATGTCCACGTGTAAGATCATGTATTATAAAGGGCAAGTTTGAGCTACTGGCAACATGTAAATAATTGCAAGTAAATGGACTCGGAGGATATTAAAGTCAATAAAACGATATTACAATGCGAGTGTTGAGTGATACACACATCGTTACACATATAGGGTAGTTAATAGCACATGTGAGATTGGGCCCGCAAACAGGCCACGTGATTGTCAATCATCAGGACAAACACCAAGATGAGGGCAAACAAGCTTGTTAGGCAGGGCAGGCAGCAACCTGGGTGAATGACTGCATTTTACATATAAATTCTGACCCGGATTCCATAGACCTACTTAGACCTAACAACTCATCTGTTCATGACCTTCAACTTTGACCTTGTTGACCGTATCCCCGTGTGACTGACCGACCCGCTCTAGCTCACAGCACAAAGACAATTGTGAGCAAATGCTACTATATCATGCGATGTTCTTGTCATACCTCGTTGGTTTATAGCATGGGGATATTTTAACATGGAATTGATGTAGTATATGGAGGAAGGCTCAGTATAAGTTCTCGAGTATCATGGGCGGATTTGATTTCATATATCCTAACTTATAGTTGAACAACTCGTGAGTAGAACACAGAGCAAAGAGCAACGATCAGAGCACGAGTAACCACACACTCACCATATATCTCCAAAAAGCACAGAAAACTATACTTTAAGAAGTCAATCATAGCCCAACTTCAAATATGTAGTCGAACGCCAACAACTGGCGGTCTTATGCTTCCGGGGATCCATCGATCTCAACGGGCATCGGTCCGGGCGACGGCCGGCCCCACCAGCCACTCATGCCACTTTATCTGGCGTCTCATTTGCGCAATTAGACTCCCCCCGTTGCTTCAGGACACCAGGGTCTCTTGCTGTAACTGGTTAGTTTTACCCAGAAGCTCGTTCGATCGAGGTCCCTGCTGGAATTTATCTACTATCATGAGCCATCAACTCAAAACTCTGGAGGATTAACCTCTGTCTCACTCTTTAACTTCACATTTAATCATGGCTCGTCGACAGCATTTAACGTTGACCTTTATTCTGGTCCTTGGAGTCTTCTTCACACTATCCTATTTCTTCTCTGGACCCTCGCGCAGTGTTCTTCCTAAATTCCAAAGTGACGTTGAACTGCCCCTGAAGGAAGCCCCTCGATCCGAGTTCGCTGCTGATCTCGGCGCTCTGCCCGCTGGTGTTCTCGATGGTAACTCTATTGCGCCTAAGCTCGAGAACGCGACGCTGAAGTATGCCGATTGATTTTGCACCTACAAACAAACGTACCACTAACACTGCTGCCACAGGGCTGAACTGGGCCACGCGACGTGGAAGTTTCTCCACACGATGATGGCACGATTCCCTGACAAGCCGACCAAGGAGGATCGCATAGCTCTCGAGACCTTCATGCACCTCTTCGCCCGACTCTATCCTTGCGGCCAGTGTGCGGCGCATTTCCAAAAGCTCCTCGCCCAATATCCTCCCCAGACCAGCAGTCGCAACGCAGCCGCTGGATGGCTATGCTTCGCCCACAACATTGTCAACGAGAGGGTACACAAACCTCTCTTTGACTGCGAAAACATCGGCGACTTCTACGACTGTGGCTGCGGCGACAAAGACAAGAAGGAGGGCCGTGCTGAGACCACAAAGGTTGCCCAGGCCGAGGGACCAGACCAGCAGCTGCATACGCATTAAGGGGATTCTGGACTGGGGATATTCATATTAATGTACATTAATCCTACGGGAGGAAACATGCAGCCATGTATTGGCTCTGGCTGGACCACTGCTCATATTTGATATGCAGCGATTCCTCTAAACTCATACAAGCGCAACTGCCAACCAGAAAAAGAAAATATAAATAAAATCATGTAAAATCTCCGCAATTTCCTTCGAATCTTAATAATAGTAGTTTAAAATAATACAAGAGCACCGATAGTTAACCTCGGATTCATGTCAGGAGAGCTTGTATGGTCACGTGCTATATCACCTGACACCGAAGCTGCCGTGGCGCGGCTGCGCGTTCAGAGCTGCCTTGAGCTTCACCTGAGCTCCAGCCTTCCTCGAGCAGCGAGCAACGACCACGAAACATTACGACACACGAGTACGAAACTATCAATCACCTTTTTATTCATACATTCAAAGAAATACCATAAAATTGTCATCATGGAGTTTGGTAACGCTGGTGTATTGAACGAGGGTGCGTTGGAACTCTTTCGTCATACCTTAGCCTTGTCGAGATGGAAGCTTACAGATATCGCCAGATGGTATCCATGTTGATATGGATCGCCTGAAGAAAGGAGAGGTCAAGTGAGTATTCGGTCGTATATCTTGTCTTAAAACGCAGCTTGCTAACATATTCAAAGCTTGGGAACCTCGATGTATGTGTCTCTATGTGATACAAACGACATAGGTCTAACATTATTATTAGTATGGCGGTTACCTTCAAGGACGGTGTCATTCTAGGTATGTATATCATGTCACGACAAAGATGCATTTGATAACCGTCATTATCAGGTGCGGATTCACGAACAACGACCGGAGCCTACATCGCGAACCGAGTGACGGACAAGTTGACGAGAGTACACGACACTATTTGGTGCTGCCGATCTGGCTCAGCCGCCGACACACAGGCTGTTGCCGACATTGTTCAATACCAGCTTGGACTCTTTGCCATGACCAATGGCAAGCCTCCCATGACACAGACCGCTGCATCTATCTTCCAGGAAATTTGCTACGCCAACAAGGATCGTCTGTCGTACGTTCTAACGATCCTATTTCCAAATTGAACTTGTCGCTAATAATCATCTACAGGGCTGGTCTCATCATTGCTGGCTGGGATGAGCGGTTCGGTGGACAAGTTTACTCCATTCCTTTGGGCGGTTCCCTTCACAAGCAAGCGTATGCCATCGGTGGTTCTGGATCGACTTATATTTACGGTTACTGTGACGCCAACTGGCGAGAGGGTATGGAAAAGGACGATGCAGTCAACTTCGTTAAAGGAGCTTTGAGGGAGGCCATCAAGTGGGATGGTAGCTCTGGTGGTGTCATTCGCATGGTCGTCCTCACCAAGGACGGTGCGGACCGACACTTGTATCTCCCTGATACCGACTACGCGGTGCGGCACGAGTAATGGTTCTTCTTCAATAGGACAAGGTGAGGAAAGGAGAAACGACTTAGCATGAGCAGTGCTACTACGAAACCCGTCATGAAAATGGGTATGTGGACGAGGGAGAGACTTTCCATGGACACCCCTGACTGATGTCGAGGTGATGATATGAAGAGCATATGATCAGACTCTTCAGAGAATAGCCACCGATGGATGCTGGAAGCGCTGTACACTAGATAATAGGATCAAGAAAACCAATACATCGGCCGTCCTCACGAGGAAACAAATCAAGATCGACATAGGAACGGAACGGGACATGCACCGGACCGTGATCCCAAGTCCGAACTCCGCAACATGTGAAGGTGTGATGAGGTTGATAATGTGGGGTGACATTGCTTGGTTGCAAGCCGCTGGAATACGAACATAGATGACGGCCCAAAATCAATTCGAAACAAGCCCAATGAATCGCTTTTCAAAGCAAGGCGTTCCTAGATAAGTGGCGGCGGTTATCTAGATTGTTCACCGCTTTTCTAGAATGAGGCTTCAGTGATGCTCAAAATTGGTGTATCAAGACTGCAGCAGAGTGGACTCAGGGCGACAAATGAGACTCACGAGACTTACGTGGTGAGTGCCTGGTGATCCGGGACGGAATATTTCAGCTGAACATGCGCCATGTGCTCCCAGAGAAAATGCTGTTTGGTTCAATATAGTTGATACAAAACGCCCGTGCTTTATTCTACCAACGGTCTTGAATATCTTGTATGGCTGAGCGGTGACCTTTGTAGTATCTATATGATTTGTTCCATTCGCCATTAATAAGTATCTTAAACAAACACGTCGATTGACGAAGATAGGGCACGTGTACACATATGAAAAGGAGAAAAGGTCGATACTACAAGCAACCTTCTCGAGGGACCAGGGATTGTAAATTCACTCCCCTGCATAATACTTAATTAATCGTGGGACTGTAGCCCCAAACAGGTTGCACCCGATGTCGGTGGCATCTTGTCTGTATATCCGATGTGGACCCTTGCAAACGGAAACAGACGCAGGACACCCTGTATCAAGACCTGTTTTCGTGAATATTCTGGGTGGTAAATAGCTGCGTGATGGTGGTTGAGTTCTCGTGTTGGTGACAGGTTTGTATAGTTGAAACGGTCAACCTGCAGATAACCGGTATTCATCATCTTGGCTGTCCACTCAATTTGAGGGAGCTTATCAACTCACAACTACGTACCTTCGGTTGATAACTTACCGAACGCCGAGTTGGAGGTTGTGTTGAGCTGATGGTTGTGGTATCAAACAGGTTGAAGTGCTCTTTTGTATACTCAACATTTATTCATACCGGTGGTTTTCATCATGCTAAGCAGGGTCCATTCTCCCGTCACAGAACAAAAAGTCTGAGGGTATCCCGTGTTCCTGTTCTCGTAATAGCCCTGATAGTTCGAGTTGAGGCTGCCAATAATTTGTGAAAGACCTGAAGATCTAGCATCGATTGGCTTTTAAGTTTATTGAGTTCAAGCATTCATGCACGGCAGGTCTAAGGCGACTATATTCATTCCACCGTTTCCAGGGTCAAGTGGCGGCATACATTACTCGAAGAGTTTGGCTCTTGTTGAAATATCACATCATTTGTTGTGCTTGTCAATGAGGAGAGATAATACCCACGTGCATCAATCCTTGGTCCTGAGCTGTTTCTGGAAATGTGGAGGACCCGCCAAACTGACTAGATCCATGACAGTTGCTGAAGTTGGCACATAGAATTGGAAATGTGAATGCTACAACAACGGAATTCTTTTGTACATATCTCAATCTTGAAAGCCTGTCATGCTGTTATCGAAATCCCAGATCTACAAATCACTCTAGCATTTGTTTGGGAAGGTACAGTTCCAACAGGTAAGGGGTAAGGCTCCTTCCTTCGTAATACAGAAGAATCGGGAAGCGAAGCAATCAAGAAGGAAGGAAGCAAGCACTATATGGATTCTTTCCCTGATTATTACCTTGAGGAGCGAGGAGTGACTCAATGATCTTTCCAACCGTTTCACTCCTCGCCAAGAAATAGATATTTTAAAATAACATCTCTCCTTTCCCCTTCTCCCCCAACTACGCATATCTCCATCACCACGTTGTTGTCGACTGTACTTTTCCTTCGTTTTTTACATACAGCAGTTTGCTTAGATTTACGCGCCTCGAGACGTGAATATCACATATCGAGTTGATCAACTCGTCCCCATTCTCAACTCCACTATATAGCGAGCTGGAGCCACTATCAACAGGCCACTCCGCTGACCTGGAGGACCCCTACTCTAGATTCAGATCCAGACCGGCCCCAGCGAACAGACCATTGGAGTACCAAAGCCTCTGGGCCAAGCTATTTTGGTCGACCGAGCCAAAACATCCCCCAAAGGCGTGTCATTCGATTCGTTGTCGTTCTGCCCCCTGCACTCAACCGGGCTTGCACCAAGATTTTATAGCTGTGTTTATCGAAACTCCAGCGCTAGCTTGCGTGTCTGTTCGTTGGACTCGGAGCTTATGACCTCTATTGCCCGCTATTTCCTAGTGGTATTAGTTTATCGGCCGGCTTGTCGTAACAGAAACCGTTGTCAGCTTTTTACTGCTTTCAGCATTCTACATTCAAATACCTAGAAGACGTGCGTGCACCTCCAGATTTGACAACTCTCAGGGGGTTGCCGATCTCGAATCATTTCTTTTAGGGAGTGTTGATCGGACGTCTGGACTTATTATCCTCAGCTAATGCGCTCCTCTCCGCTGGCCGCTACTCGCCGTGTCCGTCGCCTTCTCCGGAAAACCATCCAGTCTTGCAATCACGCTTCAACATTACCTAATAAGGCAACCAATCGCTTTATATCCCTCGGTGCTTGTCACCTTTAACTCAACCTCAATCTACTCCAAATCCAAAGAGGCTTTTGAAGCATATTTTACCCTGATGTGATTCGCGCGGTAGCTCCTTTTACATCATTACTCATAGTTATACACTTGCGATTGTCTTTACCTGCTTCAAACGGAATCTGCTTTTTATTTGCATAGACTTCGGTAAGTGCGCCAAATATTTGCTACATTTCCATGCGTTTCATGTGCCTGGTTTCATGCTTGTCTTGATATTTCTTATCCCTTCGTGCACCACACCTCGACACCCTCTCACCCTCAATACATGAGCGTCGATTTCAGTCTACGAAACCTGAGCGAAACCTTACCATGGGAGGAAATTGTCGCAAACATGCGGGCGCCTGGCAACAAACAGTCCCAGGAACCGAGTCAGCCACCCACCCTCGAGTTCTGGATGGCTGCACAATATGGGGGCAGGGGTGGTGACGTCGTCGGCCTGTGCTTTTCAAGACGGATGCGAATTCACAACGCCACTACAATTGCTGTGGCCGGCATATCGGACGTACCATTGAACCTCCACTGGTTTCAACGACGTTCTAGTAGCAACACGATATCCGTCCCGCTGGCATCGTTATTTCAAACGCTTGCTTGTCGACATGTCAGGCTGTTTACCATGCACATCCGCAACCATGTTTCTTGCCTCGAATGACGAAAAGCCATGGACATATCTTTTCCGCATCCTCTTGACAGGATATGATCGACGACAAATGACACTTCAACCCCCACCCAACAAGAATTCCTTGACTTGATGGATTCCAGAGGCTGTTAAAGTTACCGTGGATTGCACTGGTACACCCTCGAATAATCAAGAAGAAGAAAACATGGCAAGCAAAGGGGAAAAGTGAACCAAAAAAACACTCAGAACCCTGAATTGTCGCAAGAGGCTGCACCAATCAGACTAAGGAGATGCACCACTGAGTTGGGTTCCGAGATTTTGTCGGGGAGAATGAATTGGCGTTCACCCCACCATCCGGTCGACCACCAGTCGGTACCCGCTGGCTCACCCACGAGGGGCGGGTGTTTTGCTCTGGTGCGCTGTGACGACCACTCATTAGCAGGCTGTTGAACGCCTGGGCACCCACTGGACGACGCCAGTTGCTAGTCAGTCAGGCTGACCAGGAGTTCCCTCATTCTGGCTCCAGTGACCCGCTCACTCAGCCTCCAAAGGAGCATCCACTGTTGGGCTTGTCCTTGTCCTGGTTCTGGTTCTGGTTCTGGTTCTTAGGCGTCTCCACCGGCCCGATCCTCTCCCCTCCTCTACTGCATGTTGTCCCCTCCATTTGCTTGATTCTTTTCGATTTCCTCAACTTGTCTTGGCTTCTGACATCGTCATCGCCTCTATCTTGCATTGCCTCAACCTTTTACGCCGCTTGAACCCCCTGGGAAGCGATATTAAACATATAAGATATTATTATACGTGATCTTGACGACTAATAATTTGTTTTATTTTTTGTCCCGCAGTGTACTCGCCCTTTACGATATTGCTTTTCTCTGCGAGACCAGCGACGACAACGATACCCCTCCGTTTCTCTTAATAATAACCTTTTGGCTCCAGTCACCACCGAGAGTCTGCACGATAGCGATGTTATGGCCGCTGTGATCGGCGACTTCATTTCAGATACCTCACATCCTCATACCATGATTGCCAACCCCTCCCTCCAACATCACCACTCACACGACTCTTCCTCATCTTATCGATCCGGTAGCCGATCACGACGCTCCACCACCCCGCGCGCGCAGTGTACAGCAGAACTCAGCGACTTCAGCAGCAGCAATCACAGCTCTACGACGTGGTCACACGCGCCTGTATCTGCAACTACGTCTGCATCTGCTTCGGCTTCAGAGTCGAGTTCTACTCAAGTGCCTGCGGGTCACGAAAACGCCCACGTGTCGGCCACCGGCGGAGCCTCACGCTTCCCCTCCCCGCCTCCATCCTCATCGCCCGCTGCTGCCACCGGCCCTGCTTATGCCGATGATGCAAAGAGTTCGCCTATGGCATCTGACGCGAGGGACTCTGGTCCCCTAGGTCACGCTTCACAGCC
This sequence comes from Fusarium beomiforme, assembly GCA_002980475.2. Taxonomy (NCBI): domain Eukaryota; kingdom Fungi; phylum Ascomycota; class Sordariomycetes; order Hypocreales; family Nectriaceae; genus Fusarium; species Fusarium beomiforme. The sequence goes on along the minus strand of PVQB02000036.1, from coordinate 65,648 downwards.
CAGACCAATTTCTCACAACTCTTCTGCTCAACAACCATCTCCCGCATCCGACGACTTCCAAATAACCAACCCTTCCTATCCTCTCTCCAGCGCATCGTCGCAACCGCCAGAGCAGACTATCATCCACATCCGTGATCTCGCGCATATCCGTGAGCTCGCCGGCGCCGACCTGCTATCTGGCAATGGCGGATCTGGCATTCTTAACGACCCGCCTCTCCAGCAGATGAAGTATGAGATTAGTGGTATGCCTATAGGAGATATCATAGAGATGGTTGCTGCGTTATTAACAAAAATCACGACGACCAATGATTTGCAGCACGATGCAATGCAGCGCAATGTCGCCCATCAACAACAGGCTAACCAGTCTGGTGATACAAGTGGAAGCTCGATTTCGTCATTGAACCATTCAGTTCTCGCCTTTCATGGCAAGAATGTCCCAGCCATCACCATTCTGAGCTATCTCTCCAGAATACATAAATACTGTCCCACTACCTTTGAGGTTTTCCTCAGTCTGCTGGTATACTTCGATCGTATGACAGAACGTGTTAACGATATGGTCATGAAGAATGAAGAGAGCCGAAGACAATCGCGAACCCCACAGCCGAACTCAGCCTCTTCTCAAGATACTCCCATGCGGGGTGAGGGCATGGATATGGGTGAGAGCGACTCAGATCTGGCAGACGACGATGACGAGGAAATGGCTGATTCGACTCGACCGAGCCAAACAAGTAGTCATAAAGGAGCTATTACCCCTACCGAACATAACGGGATTCCAGCGGCGACATATTTCGTTGTCGATAGTTTCAACATACACCGTCTCATCATCTCAGGAGTGACGTGTGCAAGTAAATTCTTTTCAGACGTTTTCTATACTAATTCAAGATATGCCAAGGTATGTGACCACGCGCGACGAGCCTTTTCCTTGCTGAGATATGAACTAACAATAACTTAGGTTGGTGGTCTGCCGCTGGTTGAGTTGAACCACCTCGAGCTTCAATTTCTGCTCCTCAACGATTTTCGCTTAGCTGTCCCAGTGGAAGATCTGGAAGCGTATGCGACTATGCTCGTCGAGTTTTATGCACGAGAAGTGGTGGCCAAACAGGCGGGAACTGGAAACACTGAGTGAATAAAGCCACCAAGTGAATGCCAGACAACATGGTACCCCGAGCAGAGCTACACACTACCATGATTGATAATGGTTGATCGTCTGCGTTACCGGATGATTTTGGGGTTGAAACCGACTGACCCGGCAACTGAGTACCTCAGCCGATGTGAGACATCAGAAGGCGATCTGCCAAGAGACAAGCAACCATTGACAAACACCACCAATATCGAGTTCCAATTATAGCTACTCGATATAGGCCTTGTTATCCTTGCTTCTATCCCACGTGGATAGCCCATGACCGTTGACAGGAGATGTTGGGGGCCTCGAATAGCTCTTCCAGAGCCGATTCGACGAGGGAAACAATGTACGACAATGTTGGACATGTTTGATGTTTGAAGGATGGGGTCGAAAGAGCGAGCAGTGGGCTGCTCCAACGTGCTGTATTTCTTGCGTAGACTGGGGCACTTATACAAACATGGGACACGGACACGGGCACGGAGAATCCACAGAGGCAAACTGTTGGTTGGGAGACGGGGATCGAGGTCGTTTATTATGTGGCACGCAAACAGTGGAGTTGGAGGTGTTTTGGTAAAGAGGCCTTTGCTTACTTACTTACTCGCGTACATAGTAACCCGCATGACTCTCTACTAGCTCAGATTCTCAATAGCTCTCAAAAAGAGATGTTATGATGACCAAGTTGACTGGCGAAATTCATATAAATATAAAGAGTGAATATGGTATGGCCTACAGTCTTGTTCTTGGAGGCTCCCACCTCTCTGGGTGATCAAACTCGATAACAGCGTCCTCCATTTTGATTCCAATCTGCCATTTCGACCAATCAGGCCAGAAATTCTCAAACTTACCCGTTAACTTCCCCTGTTCATCACGATGCTGCTCAACATCAAACCAGCCCAACATACACTTGGACGTAGACTGCTGAGGTACTACAGAACACCATTGATCAGTACCAGGCAATTCTCCTTGACTTCCATTGCCTTCAGGAAGAGGCGGAAAGACCAAAGTTGTGTCGAAGCCGAAATAGTTGATCCATGAAGTTCGAAACGGAAATGAGGGTGTGTAGCGAATGGGCTTAAAGGTGGCTTGGAAGAATGGTGTGGCATCTGGTGAGGCTGACTCAGAGCTAGCTGAGTCTGTGGGCAATGTATCGTGAGGATATACTTTGACGCTTGTAGAGCCGTTGGGGTTATCAGTCCAGTCGAACTTGGCGAGATGTTTGGGGACGTTCCAGTCTATAGACTCAACATTAGTAGGTGAAGTCGGATTATACCAAGAGAGGCATACTCTTTCTGCCGTTATAGCACGTATGTTTCTGGGAAACATAAATCCTCGTAATCTTGACACCTTTTCCTCTGACTCTTCTGCCTTCACCATCCTCCTTCTCATATCCAAAAGTCCCCGGTGCGAGAATAAGTTCATCGTATGGTCCAACTGGTGAGTCTGTATAGTGAATGAGTTGAAACATACTCAAACCCCCAAGAGCCTCCTGACCCTTGGCAAAGTCAGATTGCCCTTCAAGGGGAGAGTAAGCCATGCTTGGAAGACCATCTTTGGCTTGTGAGCGAGACGTCCAGAATATGAAGGCGTAGATGTCGCCCCTAAGGGTCCATGGTGGAGGAACAGAGGGGATACTTGAGTCTGCCATACTGTGATGTTTTGGAGTTTAGATACTGTAGGTGACTATGAAGGGACAAAGAAGATGTTATATACTGCGTGTCAGAGGGGGGATAATGCTTATTATGGCGTTTTATTATGACACGACAGCTGAGATGATGTTGCACCAGAGACAATAGTTACTAAGTAAGGTAAGCTGTGCCGTAAAGCCACCAACGAACTGAACTACCCCAACTCCAACTTCCAAGTCATCAAACAACCTCGGCACTGCCAAATGGGCTTTAAGTCTAATGGTGAAGCAATTAATTCAGTCGAAAATTGTCCAAACAAGGTTATCAAATCCCAGTGATTTAGTCAAAAATCATCAATTCCTCTTCTAACATGTCTTCGTTGTACCTATTCTTTAGGCCTAAAAACTAACAAACTCATCTCAGAATACACAAAGCCTACCATACCTTGTACCTAGAGCGAGGAACCTCCTTCAATTTCTCATTTGAACTGACGACTCGAATACCCAGCCCTTTCACCAAGGCTGGTTCAACATACTTTCCGAAGTCAGCCAGCACGCAGAAATTGAGGTTTTGCGTCAGATAAGGTACAACGTTGTGTGGTTCAATGTTCTTGAGTGTCCCTCCTCCGACCTTCTCTTGTAGCTGATCCGTAAAGGGCAGTGCTGCTGCGACTAGCAGCTCCGACTGATCGTTCATGGACGAGGCGACAAACGGGACTTTACCAATAAAATAAGGGGCAGTTTCTTGACCGCACTGGCTCGGTTGCTCTCCCAGGTAGAAATATATGGCGAGAGGGCTAGACAAGGCTGACATGTTTACCCAAATAGCAATAGTCCACTTCCATTTCTCTGTTTTCTTCAAAGACGATGGAGAAGTTGAAGAATCCGCGAAGTTCTCAAGACCAAGACTGACCATAGTAGAACCTCCCCACCACTCGTTTACCTTTTTCTGTAGGGTTTGTCGGACATCTTCCTTCTGTTTGCCAGTGATATCAGTATCAGCATACGTGTATCCGAAGGCTTCTGTTGTCCTGGCTGTGTCTGAATTCCAGAACGTGCCGTCATCAGACGCAAAGAATGGAGTCAACGGAGATTGGGAGTCTTGTATCTCCCCCCTGACAGTAGTGAAACTGTTTTCACCCGCCGGCATTGGAGTAACCCATGAGTCTGGGTTGAGGACCTGCCATATGGCGACCAGTCGGTCTGTCATGGTATGGTGTAGTAGGAATAGTGGATCGAATGAAGATAGAGGGACGTATGTCATATGACCTCCAAGGCCGCCGTCAGTGTGAATAATATCGTGGACAGATTCAATTGAGTCCGCTGTCGAGAGATTCTGCGTGGCACCCCAGGCCTTAGTTCCGAAGCTGTTGAAGTCCTTGTAACTAGTCAACAGCTCAGAAAGGCGCCGTTGTATCTCAGGCAGCCTAGACAATAGCGCAGCGTTGACTTTGGCGTTGTCGGATATCGGATCGATTTCGCTTACAGACGAGTTGGGTGCCCTTTTTGTCTCATTCCAATCTCTAAGCTACTTAAAAGTCAATGTCAAAATCCGTCACAGGCTGAGGGCACTTACTGGGCTCCAAATCATGGCGGTTACGTTCTTGGGATGAAATCTGTATGAATACAGAGGATTGTGTATCTCCTGAACCCCCCGAGGGCCATATTGAGAGATACTTTCATTCCAGAAAATATCGAGAAAGTGACTCTCTCCTTCAGGGGGAGGCATTGCCCAGTCCCAATATGGAATTCGGAAGTCGCGTCCAGCATCTAGATATGATTGCCGATCGGTCCCGTTAGGAAACATGCTGGCAATGACATTGGCCATTCTATATAACTCTTGCTATTGGATTCAGTTAGCAGGAGTATAATGGACAGCGGAGCATCTCATGCCTCGAAGAGAGCAAGATATGGCCGGTGCCACACTGGGAACAGGGCGGAACTGTGAGCACAATAACCAGACTGGTTTGCTCCTGGGGCTGCCTTAACACCATTCCATGGTTCGAAGGGTACTCCGTGTATCCCTGGGCAGTCAAATCATTAGTATGGCCTCTTAACAACGCTCTATCTGAGACAGTGCAACGTACCCGCGATCTTGTACCACGAAGCAGGGTCGTCCTGATTGACATCCTGGAACATGCTCAAGGAGAGAATAAACAAGTCCCATTTGTATCGATCGGCTTTCATCTCTCGGATCTCGAGCCTCAGAGGCGTGGTACCATTTCGAGTCTGCGGCAGAGCCTTGACAACGATGGGAGCATCTGGGTCCTGCCTGCGGGTGAGAGAGTCAATATCGACGCCGCCATAATTATAGCTTTGTGCGTAGACGACGCTCAAGAGGAGTAAGTTGAAGAGAAGAAGCATTATGGTGATGACGATGTTGTTAAAGTCTCAGTCTGGGATGGGGTAGTCCTGAGTTAAGGAAAAGTTAGGTAAGTTGCAGCTGGGATTTCTCATGATGGGGAGGTGCAATCTCGTCGGCTGCTGTACCTGTTCGGCAGGTCCAACTGTAGATAAACCTACCTGACTCGACATATAAGGGGGGATCTTACCTAAGGCATCAGGTAGGATTAAGCAAACGAGTATAGTCGAGATCAAGGAGAACTTGTAAACTCGAGAAAAGAGGAATCTAAACAAACCCAAGTCCAGTCGTGGCTATATAAACAACTGGCTGTTGTAATGACTGTTGCACCACTTCATGCTCCTAACTTTGCTCAGATATACTCAAAAAAAAAAAAAAAAAAAAACACCACTATCATCTATATCACTCAGTAGTAATCTCTCTGTACAATATTATTGTCATCTCCTACAAAGGATCCGCGTTGTTGTGTACATCCGCCGTCGGCCAAGAGACAGTAGCAGATGGACGGAATCACAGAACGGCTTGTTACATTTCCCTTTTGGGCCACGAACACTCCTTTCATCTTCCAACAACAGCTGCTTCCTCAGCTGTCATTCATCTATGGTTTCGGCTACTCGCAGCCGCCTTATGCTTTTGTATCACTTGGTTTCCATGCCAAGGCACACGGCAACCCATTGTCCACGTTCCCATGCTCCGTTTGCTCGGAGCTGTCCGATGCCGAGGTGCCGTGGATATGTTTCTATTGTGTGTGTGTGTGTTGCTGCCGTCATTGTGTCCTCTGTTTATCAAGCCGAGCTGTTGATGTTGATGGTTCGGTGTAAGTGTGGAATTGAGTAAGGAAGGTCGGTGAAGACTCATTGACAATGGCCAGCAGGGGCCGAGTCCTGGGCCTTGATGTTGGCACCAGTATTATAGAGGCAGAGACAGAGACACGTTTCAAAGCACTTTCAGATCTAAAAGGGTATGTAAAGTCAAAATCATAGTCATATTAACATGCTGCACCATAGTGAATGTACAGGGCCGCCGGCACATAAAACAGCTCGAGAAAACAAATCATCAACACAATATATCCCTCTATTTTCCAACCCCAACGCCGTCTAATGCCATAGGTCTCATCGGACCCTTCCGAGGCTCATCGCCACGGTCCACACGGTACTTGAGCTTGACACCCATCGCAGCAAGCTCAACATCAAGGAACTTGAGCGCACCAGGCACAACAACCTGCGTAGTGTGGTCACCTCCAACCCAAGAGTTACCGTGGCCATCCTCCCAAATCTCACCCTGGATCTCCGTAAGGTCGATGCCCTCCGTATCGTCCAGCTTAACCGCACAGGCACGGCATCGTACGATGCTCGCTGCCTTCTTCTTGCCCGGCGCAAACTGTGACACTGTTGGCTGCACAGAGAGGAACGAACCACATCGGCGGCAGATCCACGATTTCGAGTAGTCAGAGCAGTTGAGCAGACGATCCTGAAGCAAGAAGGCTGTTCCGTGCGCCAGGAGAGCATCACGTTCCATTTCTCCGACACGAATACCACCACCCCTCTTTCGGCCCTTAATAGGCTGACCTGTCGTGGGGACAACAGGACCCGTAGTTCGCACCTGGTACTTGTCGTTCACCATGTGTCGCAGTCGCTGGTAGTAGACGACTCCGATGTAGATGTCAGCTGCGAGCTCCTCTCCAGTGATGCCCGAGTACATGGGCTCATTGCCGTGGTAGTTGTACCCGGCCTTCATTAGCTGGTGGCCGAAGTAGTCTCCTGCCGTGTTCTCTTCGTCAAACTTGAACGGCGTCGAGTCTTGCGCAAGGCCATGCAACGCGCCAGCCTTGCCTGCTAGCGACTCCACAAACATGCCTATCGTCATACGAGAAGGGAAAGCGTGGGGGTTAATAATAATATCGGGAGAGATGCCAGTCTCGGAAAAGGGGAGATCCATCGTAGGCCACTTTTGCGAGGCAACACCCTTCTGTCCGTGTCGAGAAGAGAACTTGTCACCAATGATGGGCGATCGGGGAATACGGAACTTGACGGAGATTGTTTGCAGAGGCTCGTTACCTGACTCGGCTCCGATCAGGCGGACTTCTTCAACAAACCCGTTCTCCGAATCCTTGTACTTCTCATAGTGGGTAATGCCGTCAAGGTTCACCAGTTTGCCGTTGTAGTCGGGAGTCACTGTGTGCCAGGCACAGATGACGTCTCCCTCTTGAATCAGACGACCAACATGAGGCAAACCATCGTCATCCAGCATGCCTTGGTATTGGGCACTCACGTAGCTGTGTGGGGCAAATCCAAAGGCCTTGGTGACACTCTTGGTTGCCTTAGTTCGAGAGTCGTCCTTAAGTGAGATCTTCTTCGTCTTGTAGATCGTACCATGGCCAAAGCCTCGCTCGTGAGCACTCTTATTGAGAATCATAGCGTCGTCCATGTCGTATCCAGTGTAAGAAATGACAGCAACAACTGCGTTCATACCATTGGGGAAGTTGTCAAAGCCGTAAGTGTTGTGAAGAGGTGCTCGCACAATGGGTGTTTGCCCAGTTTGGATACGATATGACTTGTTGTCGGTTCGATAACGGATAGCAGCGCCAGGAGTTCCCATCGTTTGCTTACCCATCTGACACTGGTACATGTTTCGAGGAGACTGGTTGAAATCGGAAAATGGAGTCATGTTGGCGAGGATCGAGAGCATATTGGTGGGGTCGAATTCCACATGTGTTGACTTGCCAGACTCGATCTCTTGAGGCACCACAGCAATGGACATGTAAGGCTGCTCGTAAGGTCCGACCCAATCTTCCTTCTGCAAAGGAAGGTATTTAACAGGTCGCACCATTCTTGCGGGTGTCGATGTCATGTAAATACCAGGATAAGATCCACCCCTGGATGGAGGAACGTAACCAACTTCAAGTTGAAGAGGAACTCCGTGAGTACCCTCAACCTTCCAGTATCTGAAACAGTCTGCAATTCGAACAGACTCCTTGGGGGTACAGAAACCAAGAATCTTGCCATCAAGCATGACAACAACGCTCTCTTCAGTTGAAGCTGAGGAAACGTCAACAATTCCAAGCTCCTGGGCCAGAGGAGCAATATGAGACACATCGACGTAGTCAGTCATAATCTTACACTTGTGCGCAAGATGGTTAAGAAGACCGCAAGGAGCACCATCAGGAGTATGGACGGGACACATAAACCCCCAGGACTCTGGGAGCAGCTTACGGACAGCTGTTGTCTTCAATTGAGCGAAGAAGGCACCACGATGGACCATGCGGAAATGACTGATGAAACGCAAGAAATTGAGCTTTTCAGCTACGACTGTGAAACCGGCTGTTTGTTGCAGATCGAGGCCTGATGCACTCTGCAAGTTACCAGTTGACAGGAAATATTCTAGAGCATTTCCAAGGTTCTCGTTGGCCTTGCGGAAAATATTATTAGGGAACTCTTTGCCGAAGTCCTCGGAGGTAAAGGGAACGCCAGGGTTCCTTCGAAGATAATCTCGCAAAGATGCTCGGACGTTGACGCTTAGGAACTCATCGAGTCTCTCCTTCAGAATCTGTCCATACAAGAAACCACCAAGCAAGATCTCCTGGTTCTGAACGGCATCGGGGTTGTCAACAGCGCAGTCACCAGCGACAAGCGCATAAAGCTTTCGGATCATGAAGAGAAGCAGCTTGAACTTCTCCTTGTCTTGCTCCTCGGTAACGTCAACATTTCCCAGGTGGACCAACACAATCCTTCGTAAGAACTCGGTTCCAACCTCAAGATTTGTCATCGAGTCTGGAACTCCCAGAACAACTCGGAACTTCTCGCCCAGGTATGCTCGTGTATCTGACTTGCTGTAGAGGTTGTATGACTTGTATGTTCGTAAAAGCAGCTCGATTCGGTGGGTCAAGAAGGTGTTCTCCGTTGACTTGGAGCCAGCAGGACCAATCAGGCCTTCAAAGATTTCACGATCATTTGTTTCAACCAATGCCTTGAGAATCATCATGACGGGAACAAGATATTCGTTCTTGCGCCATGAGAAACGGAAGGTCATGTTTCCATCATTGAGGTAGTGGAGGACATTGGTCTGTGAGGTTTCGTCGGGGCGAACTGCGCGGAGAATGACACCGTAGGGAGTGTAGCCAGGGCCACGGTTCTGGAAACTAGGTCGGTTGATTGCCATTGGGAAGTTTCGCTTGTTCAACTGCAACATTCGGATGATCTTTTCGATGCCGTTGACGATGAAGTAGCCTCCAAGCTCCTCGGATTCTTCTTTTCTCTCAACAAGTAGTGCGGGTGAGTTGTTCTCAAGGTGACATCGGTTCGACTTGTACTTGTGAGTAAAAAGCCCTAACAGTAGTAATTGGGGAGCAAACCTTGATCATGACAGGAACTTGACCAAACTCTCGAGTGAATTCAACTGGATCGCCGCCGTTGATTCGGTATTCAAGAGTCGCTGAGAGTCTTCCTCGATATGTAACATGGCGTTCTCTGCACTCGGCGGGGAAAACCTGACGGTTCCGGGCCATCTTATTGGAGGGGGGGACCTGAGGCTTCTGAAGAAAGACATCTTTGTATCTAATAGTAATGCGATTCCTGCCATCTGGAGAGGCGCGGTCGTCGCCATCGAGGTATGTTCTGGTACCAATGTCGGCTATACCATGCGCCAGCAGGCCTGGCTTGCCATCGTCGCGAAAGAGACCATTGAAGGACTCGAGATGAGGGTCGACGGCTAATTGAAGAGCAGGATAGGCAGTGTGGTCCTTGGGAGGGTTTCGGAACAGGTTCTCTCGGCGCAGAGTATGGAACTGGTGATCCCACTCAGTTTCGGTGGCCGAGGGTGCCATAATGACTGGTGCTCTGGTGGTTGGCCCAGAGCTTCAAGAACGGCGAGACTCGACGAATTCTTTTGAGCGATAGCAACGATTCCAAAATAAACAGTAATGAATTCAATCACGAGGGAAGAAAGTCATCCGCAAGGTTTTGTCTGCCAGTATGAATAGCGAGGAGCGGCAAATTTTGTTGGAGGACCACTCGCAATCGCAAAGGAATTGAGGCTATCACTACGCAGAAAAAAAAAGTTCCCACCCAGAAAAAAAAGTCAAGCTAAGCTTAGTCATGGGTGTTATCTTATCGAAGTGGGGTTGATACAGAGCGAATTAGATCGAAGCATCATGGAACGCGGAACCGAACTCGATTAATCAAAGCGATTTAAGTGCAACAGCTGAATTCAGCCGTTGAATCGATCAAAACCGGTTCTATCACTTGGTAATTTAAAAAGGCATAAGTTTCCGAGATAAGACAAATGAAGCCCTTGTCAGAAAATAAACAGCGTGACGACCCGACCCTTGCGGAACCAAGCTCTCGCGATGCAGCATCTCAAACGAGATGATAACATCGTTTCATGATTTTAGCTAGAGGCGATAATAAACGAGAATGATGACGAATAATCTACCGTTTCCCAAGTCACAAGGCATGCTTAGCAGAAAAGTTGGCCTCTTTGTGTTGCCAATCACCGCTTCTAGAGCATGAAGGCCTAAAGCTGGTGCCTGGGGATAACTTAGGTACGACGCTGACTCTGTAAGTCAAAGATGGGGGCCGAGACGAGGTTGACAGTCTTGAATATGGCCAAAGATTCACTGTATTTCAGGTAAATATGTTTAAGGGACTTATAAAGCACCTTCAGGCCACACAAGGTGCATTGAAATGCACTTTCAACTACTTATCTCTGGTGGCGTAGACAGACAATAGTCAATTAGATAGACTTGAAGCCGCAGGACATCCCGGAGTAATACTTGGCTGCCACCTCCACGAGGATTAATGATGACAAGACGCACTCGTCGTGCAGCCCAAAAGCGAAAGCTTCCCAATTACTACACGAATAGGAGCTGGGATTACAAGCCTTGAGTTTGATGCTTGCAGCAACAGCAGTCCAACCTGCATTACAGTACATTAGTACATACATACAGGTACCATGGCATGGATATGAATATGATCGAAAGAGTGAAAAATGGTCCTGGAGACAAACGCTTTGGTGAGACCTCAGCTGGTCTCTACCAACTTCAGTACTTGATTTGCAGGTAAGAGCCCAACACAACACACCTGGTTATTCTACCTCTCGTACGCCCCTCTGGAGAAAAGAGCACTTCCATGCTGTAATATTCTCTTATCCTTATAATTCCTCCTTGAACCATCTCGATGCCAAGGTAACCTTGGGGTCATCAGATACCACGACTCCGCTACCTAACTGCCGCTGCGCTTCATTTGTGGCTCACCTCATATCTACAACACCTCACTCTCTTGCAACCTTCTATTACTTACTCGAGCTGAACTATAGTGTCGACTCTCATAAAGGCCTCCAGTGCAAGGTCAAGGATATCCTTGATCCGTCGTCCAACACCCATTTCATCATCCCATTATCAACGTCTTGCTTGTGGCTGTCCGTGGCTGACGATCAAGGCCCACATTTTGCATGTGTTATTGCAACACAACCTTGAAGCACCCCAAAACGCCCGTGTTTGCGACTCCATACATACGATCCTGAGAGCTGCATTGCTGAAGAGATCTGTTGCCTGCATCCAAGTCCTATAACCAAAAGTCGACACCAGGTGAGTTGAGCACCTTGCGCAGATCCAGTATTGATCGTCAACGCTGTCACCGTCTACTTCTTAACCCATCCGGTGGGTTTGTTTGCCGGCTCCCGTTCTGTGAAGACCCTGCAGCTAACCGTGAATCACTTTGATTAGGAAACAAGTCAATATAGTGACAGTGACCTCAAACATCAGTTCTCGGGCCATCACTCGCCAACCGCTCTGCCCTGCCAGCGACAAAGGCCCTAGGAATAAATACAAAGACAGACAACAGCGTTAGGCGCCCTCAGAAGCCCTTGACTTTGAGCACTGACGTTGACGCGGTCCTGGTCTCATTGTGCCCTGCGTGCCCTGGTTGATCATCGCTCCACTCAAGCAAGCTCTCCTCTGCTCAGGCGAATGAAACGCCGCAGCGCCTAACCCACATTGCTGCCACCTCTGGCTGGACCAGGTGATTGAAGATTGGAATGTCACAACACCCCGCGACGACTTGCAGTCCCCAATCACTACCTGTTGACGTTCCCGCTCACTGCTCATCCCTGCACGAGCTCTACCTTACCCTCGCCATCCCGACCTGGCCTGGAGCTCTCCTGCTGCGATCGATATTCTAGGGAGGTAGCTTAGCTATCAGCGGGATAGCTGCCAGCTCAAGTACCTACTGTACCTTGACCTACGTTGAGTTTGCTATTCGCGCTTACACTCACTCGACTTAACCATCTACAGCACCAAATCTTTCTCGGTAACCTCTCTGGGCTCCTTTTTGGCGCTGCATCTGCGCTAAAAGCTACGCTACTTGCGCCGCCAGGCACGGGTCGTTCCCACCACTTCCCCATTCCTTGCCCCCTCAAGGCCCCAAAGGCTCGTGCCCGTTGGTGGTCTTTCTGGTGGCCTCTGGTGGTGTCTTTTGCGTGCCCTTTCTGGCGTCTCTGTTGACTGTCTCGGCCGTCATCTCGTCCCAGGTGGGGCCTTTTTTTTGTACCTCTGCCTAGGCGTCACCTGTGCCAATCTAGGTACTGCTCCTCCGTCGTTGCACCACGAGCCTCTCCTCCTTCACTATTTCCATCGCTGCTCGAAGCCGCCTCCGACGTCGACGCCGACCTTGCCCCAAACGCCTAAACGTTGGCGCGCACAACTTTGCAGGTGCGGATGTTACTCGTCGCCTGCTACCGTCATACAAATCGCTTCGCATCCTGAACCGCCGTCCTGCTGCTCGTTTCGGTTCTGTCACCTTGAACCACGACCCTGCACCTCAGTAGCGACAAGAATTGCCCGCCCATAAAACACCCCATCCACAACATCTTCTACCATCTTTCGCGAAACCGAGACATCGTATTCTTCTGTTCAGGAGGAGGGGCTTTCAAAAGAAACTTCATTTCTCTCGTTCGTCTTTGCGACAAGTTGTAGCGTTCTTCCAATCAGCGCCCCCGCCTTCACCCGACCGGCTGCCGCAACCCGACCAACGCTTTTCGTGACTCGATAGCAAATATGGCAGGAATATTTCAAAGGGTCTACAATTGGCTCATGCGCATGTTCTGGTAAGTAGCCATAATCATGCGGTTGCTTCCACAGAAACCGACGGAAACCGCTGATTCATTTGCGACTCGCTTTTCTGCATAGCTGCGACAACCTTGAACCCACATACTGATAATGACTCTCAGGGCGATGGAAATGGAAGTAACGATGGTTGGTTTGCAAAATGCTGGAAAAACTTCGCTATTACGAGTTCTCGCTGTAGGTTCTGATCTGTCGTTTTTATGCTTGACCGCTTGTAGCTGACTGTCGCGTTTACAGGGCGGTGAATTCACTCTCGAGTAAGCGCTTCCCAACCTTGGCTTCTGCCATAAATTTCCTCGATGTCGCTGCCGCCTGTTCGGACATTTGAACTGTATCATGAGATCTCAAGTGCTAACTCCAGTTGCGATAGCTCCATCCCCACCGTTGGCTTCAACATGAAAAAGGTGCAGCGTGGGCATGTTACCTTGAAATGTTGGGATATTGGTGGCCAGCCCCGATTCCGAACCATGTGGGAAAGATATTGTCGGGGTGTGAGCGCCATCGTCTTTATCGTGGATATTGCCGATATACCATTGATTCCCCAAGCCAAGGAAGAGCTTCATGATCTCATGAGCCGCAAGTCGCTTGAGGGTATACCGCTTCTCATCCTGGGGAATAAGTCCGATCTCCCGGACAAGCTTTCGGTGGATGAGTTGATTGATGAGCTAGACCTGAAGAGCATACGTGGTCGTGAGGTGTGCTGCTATGGTATCAGCGCGAAAGAAGAGACAAACCTTGACGCAGTAGTCGAGTTTCTAATGAAATATGCCACGCGACCGTAACCGGCGCCAATATATCGCTGGTATGGTGGCTGTAACACTCGCTTGGGTATGTTTCCAGGCCCCTTGACTCAAGAAAACAAGGCGTCCAAGTCTGTGCTAGTTGCTCCAATGACTACCAGGCAAATGCTTGTGTTGCTTGCTTCTTGAGCCAAGAAGAAAGCAAACGACCGGCTTATGACAGGCGAGTGAAAAGACCAAGGGTAAACATATATAAAATTCCTCTCTCACGAGCTCATGATTTCCAGATATCTGTTGGCACATGAGCATTTTTACGGTGGATTCGAAGACTTCTTCGCTGTTCTCATGTCGCTATTACCCTGGATACCGGAAACCCATGACACTTTTCTTTGTTAATGGATGGAGCATAATCTTGCATGATGGGAAGAAATTCAGCACTGGCTAGAAAGGAGAAAAGGTCTTTCCCAAGGAACGCCGATTTTGTATATGAGATTGGCGCTTGCCACTCCTCGCTGTTTTTTTCTTTTGTTATTCACTGGGTTCTAAGGCGCTGTTACCATTGTTGACGGCGCTGTTGTTTCTGCCGCTGTTGACGATGATGACGATATGATTCTTGGATATTGTTTTTCTGGTTGGAACATACTTTGATCGAGTAAAGCACGGACAGTTGTCGGCCACAGCTTGTGTAAGTAACCTGCAAGCGGCTGACTAGAAACGGCTGATGACTGAATGATTATGTCGCTATGAAATTGTTCGTTCAGTTTTTAGCATGGGAGCTGGTGGGAAGACGCATGTGTTGATAGACAAGGAATCAGATCCAGACCCAGGTTCAAGTTTGAATGTATAAATGAGGTGTGCTTTGTAAATCAATGATAGCTGTGCGAAACAGATGTCTGCTGACTTGAATGGCCAAGATATGTGTTGGTTGAAAGAATATCGAGTGAAATTAACAGACACTGAATAAATTTTCAGTATTGACTGTCTGTTGTAAAGAATCGAATGTCACAGATGACATGGGTCGAGTTCTCAATATGAGGCGGCGGAGGAGGTCCAGGTGATGCTTGGGTGTGGATACTTATCAACACCCATTTCCACCGCCAAGAAGCTTTTTACAATCCGAAAAAAGCCAAACAAGTAAATCAGAAGCTGTAGAAGGTCGTAGAATAGTAGGTTATAGAGGATAAATCAGATTAGCAGTTCAAGAAAGAACGAAAGGAAAGATGTGAGGGAGGGGGTTGTTGATGAGGGAGACTCTAGGAGGCTACACACGGACCACTTGATGCGTTGGCCAACTCATCGCTGCAGTTGACAAGCGCCGCACGCCAGTTTGTAGTGGCTCCCTCGCCCTGTCAATCCCGCCTCGCATCACGCAGCGCACCGCATTCCCGCCCGCACCCACACCCCGGCCGAGCGAACGAACTGGTGAGGATCTGAGGTGCAGCAGGGAAGGATATCGTGGGTGGTTCTGACTGGGTGCTGTCGTTTTCTTGAACGGCCAGGTGCTTCCGAGGAACAGGTCCCTTTCCTAGATGGTCGATTCCATGTATCTAAGCCTTGTGGGTGCGAGTTATTTCCGAGGGTGGTCTTTTCCTTCTGAGGTGAGTATTGCTTGTAAGTCGGGATTAATTATTGTTGCTGCATCGTGTTGATAGACTAGGCGAGGAAACGTGGATCGTCGCCCGAACAAACATTAAAGAGTAAAGTGTTTGGTTTGTGGGGGATTTGGACTGCATGCAACTTTGATATTTTAGCAAGAAGAGCGACTGCGATGAGATCATGCTGCACTCGGACAGCCCTCGGGAGCTCCGATCAGACGGGGACGGCGGTGAACGGAGGCGGAGCGGAGGGCTACATCGGTACGGGGGTGGAGACGGAGTGGTAAGATGGCTCGACAAACCGTGTAACTGAACGTGTAAAATGTTAGTGGGCTTCAATGAATGAGCAATATGAAGCATATTGACATATGGCTCAAAGAAAGTAAAAACGAGATCAAGAAAGAAATTCTCGTGTGGGAAAGGGTCGAAATTATTACTTCCTTGAACGGAAATGAACTGGAATTCGAGGTTTGGAAAAAGGTGGGCTCGGGCTTCTTATTGGAGCACTGTTAACGATTGTGAGCGAATCGAACGTCTTGCGCTAGACGATGGCTTTTCTGTAAACGGACAGTCCTGGCACGGCTCAAGTCCCGAATGAATTTTGAACCCCTGATATGACTGACCCTGGGATTCTTATTGGGAGCTGACGCTGAGGCTATCGTGACTGGACCACCTGGTAATACGAGAGCTGAAGAGTTGCGGAGAAAGCGACGCTATGTGATGAGAATCAGCCGGCGATTGGATCGTGAGGTGATTGAATTGCAGGTCAGGCGATGACTGAGCTTAGAAGATGGAGGTTGCTGCTCGTGAATTGAGAGTTGTGAGGGTGGAGGGAAGTTGCCCAAGGGTGGATTCTCGATATGGATGCCTGACTTGACATTAGTTGGCTGGGTAAGTAAACTGGGTTAGGTCTAGGAAGAAGGTTGTTGCCGTCACAGGGCCACTGTTTTCGGCACATTCCTTCCTTCCTTCTCCCTTGAATATTGTGCAAATGCAGTTCCTTCCCTTCGAAGGAGGATATCAAACCCAACAAGAAACACTTTCTTTGATGCCTATGATAAGGGACAGAATCATCGGAAAATACCTAGAGAACAATAACGTGTCCATGTTCACGAGTGACGAAAATACTTCTGATATCCATGCCGAGGCGCAGTTACTCCAATGCTGAGTGAGGCTTGGAAGTCGCTGGAGGCTGAAACACTTTCATAATTCTAGGGGTATCTCGACTCGACTCTCATAACTAAATACATCCGGAGTTCATGAACCAGACCAATCCATCCATGCCTACATTATACGTTTCTCATTATCATCCATCGCGAAGGATATGCTCATGGGTAATCGCTAAACCCCGCTGTCTTTCCACTTCGATCCAGCATATATCGAAACCTTTTCCGATCCTCAAGCAGACAAGGCGGAAGATCAGCATTATTCTCTATGCGAGTGAACGTATTCTCTTTACGTCCCCATAAGTCAACCCCGTTACGTATCGCACTTGCGATACGATCTCGATTCTGGAAAAACTCATGGTTCATCCAGGCATGCGAGAAGCTAGCCATCTTGTTGAGGAATTGGTCTATTGTCGAAAAGCATGAGCTGCAGTGCCAACCGGCATTGGATAATGTTCCTTTCTCCAAGTCGCGCACCAAAGGAATTCCTGCGTCGCCGGTTCGCAAATTTCCTGGCAGAATAGTCTTGCGCATCCCTTGGTAGTAGGTCGCCTGTGGGAATGGCCACTCGGGTCCATCGTGAAGAAACTGGAAAGAATAGTAATAAAACTTGGACGATAGAGTTAGACGACGAGGGAAGTTGCATGTTCGAAGAACCAGCGTTGTTGCTGGGCGCAAAATTTCGTCGACATCAGCTACCAGAATGACATCGCCTTGGGTAGGGGTCTGGTCGCCGGTGAGCTTTGGAAAGACTTGATCGAACATAGCATTGCGTTGTAGGTCCTCTCGATCCCAGTGGCGCAAAGGCTTGAAGTCTTTGGGGTATTCGAGTTGATGGTATATCATTTTGTCGTGGTATGCTTCAAAGCGTTTCCAGTTGTTGTGGATGACAAGGTCCTTGGGACCACCCTGAAAGGTAAGTGGCGCCTCCACGACAACAAAGTAATCGACATAGTTGTACAGGGTCTTTAGTCGGATTTCGAGGAAGTCTAGTTCTGTGTTAACCATAAAGAGGTCGTATATCTTGCGGCGACCGTTTGGCGCATCGGGATGTGGTTTGAAGACTGTGTAACCATGTGAGGCACATAACGAGCGAGCAGCATCCGATGCGTAATATTCGTGATGCGACCTTGAAAAATTAAGGGGCGGAAGAGCGAGGGTTACGCCAATATCTGTTTCAGTAATGCGATGAATGTGTGAACGATCGAAGAATGGTTGTTTGGAAAGCAGCACAACCACACAGACGAAAGGTATCAACGAGAGAAAGACACGATAAGGCACGCGAGAAGCCATGATGAGGATTTTGGCACATGGGAGAAACGAGAGAATAAGGGAAAAGGGTGAAAGTGCCTGAAGCCTGCTATAACATGGCAGCAGTGACATGTGTCTAATAACATACCTAGGTAAGGTTGCATAAGGAAGCGCGAAATCGGTAATCACGGCATCTTGGTTGCTGGAAGGATTGGAGAACCAGCCCGCCAATGTGTTGGTTGATCTTGGACTAAAGCCTCAGAACGAAGGGATGGTCAGACCTGTACACGAGTTCATCGAATACTACATACGCATGGCGGTGCTTTATTGGTTAGAGTGGCCTGTTCCTGTGAGACTATAATACCGGCAATCTAACAAGCGTCGGCGGCTGAAAACACTGATAAGCACCGACGCCATGCAATGTAAAAAGCGTTTGAGGCTTGTTTAATCTGGTTTGATACTGATATTCTCTCAGGGCTGATAACGATGAGCGGCTGACGCAATTTCATACGTAGCATCTGTGATTTCCATGTGCAAATGCTCGTAGCTCGTATTGCATTAGGCCCGCTATTCTCTTCATCCTAATGAAGATCAAACAATGCAGCTGACGCTAAAGTCTTAAACCCAGTCAATGGCCTCATTACAAAGCATCTCTAAGCATGAGTCCAGACTTTGTAAAGAAGCTTCTATTTTGACATCTGAAACGGAAATAAAAACCGTTTCATGACAGCAGACCCTTGAGGCTAGTCTTGTTCTGCTGGAGAGGAGAAGCTCCATTATCGATATCGCTTCCGGAGCCGAGACGGGGGCGGCATCGGCTCTCAACGGCCAAGACTCGGTCGGTATTCCCCTCTTTATCGACATGTTTTGTGGAGGTTGTACCCCGATTGCGCCCTATACTTGACTCTATTGTCCCGTTCTGCGGTGATTCTGTGTCTTGAGTCTAATTCGCTCTTCTATCACGATGAGCCGCTCGCCCCAACGTGTCATATCTTCGGCAGTTCGAAACTTGTCTCGTTCTCCTCTTCGTCCTCTATCTATATCTATAACAACACGTCCGATTGTCTCTTTACAACGAACTTTTACCTCTTTAACTGTAAAGATGGGAGACGCCATCACTGAGAAGCGTCATAATGCCTGGCTTGGCGCCAAAGGGCCTGCAGCTCTTGACCTCCGCAGTATGTAACATACGAGTTGAGTGTTAATTTCTAACATATCCATATAGGCGATGTGGTGACAACGCCAACTCCAGCTATGCTAGAAGCTATTTCATCTTGCTCCCTACTTGATGATGTTTTCCAGGAGGACCCTGCTACAAACAGTCTTGAGGCCTATGTCGCAGAGCGCACTGGAAAGGAAGCTGGTCTTTTCGTTCTCTCAGGAACTATGGGAAACCAACTTGCTCTCCGGTCTCTTCTTACACAGCCTCCTTACTCGGTGCTGTGCGATTATCGTGCCCATATCTTCACAGCGGAGGCTGGCGGGTAAGTGGTCACAAACTAGTCATTTGTCTATGGCTGATAATCTTTAAGCACTTCAAACCTCACAGGGGCTCAGATTCAAACTGTTGTACCCAGAAATGGTAGATACATGACACTTGAGGAGATTCAGGAGAACGTGACTCTAGACGACGATGTTCACGGCTGCCCAACACGTGTCATCAGTCTAGAGAATACGCTTCACGGCATGGTGATGCCCCTCAGTGAAGTGAAGCGTATCGCTGAGTTCGCTAGGGAGCACGACATGAAGTTACACTTGGACGGCGCACGACTATGGGAGGCTGTCGTCTCTGGGGCAGGCTCTCTCACCGAATACTGCTCATACTTTGATACTGTCAGTCTATGCTTATCCAAGGGTCTCGGCGCCCCTGCAGGAAGTGTCATCGTTGGCACCAAAGCCACGTTAAAGCACGCACGCTGGGTTCGCAAGTCCATCGGTGGCGGTCTACGACAATCAGGTGTCCTCACCTCCGCAGGCCGTGTTGCTATCGAGCAGACCTTTGGAAAGGCGCCAAACGGCCAAGATGGACCTCTCAAGGCGGGTCACGAGATGGCACGCAAGGTGGACGAGCTGTGGACGAGTATGGGAGGCAAGATTGATGAGCCAACAGAGACCAACATGGTCTGGTTAAACCTGAAGGCCACTGGGTGCAGTGTGAAGCGGTTTATTGAGATTGGTGCAGAATCTGGACTCAAGTTCATGTCCAGCCGGTTGGTGACGCACTATCAGGTTGCGCAGAATGAGGAAGAGGTTTTGAAAAGATTGAAGATTGTATTTGAAAAGGTTTTTAGTGAGAGCAAGGAGTCAAATACCCAGCAGAGTATTGGAAAGGGCAGTGTATATGTTCCTCAATAGATGAAAGAATAGACGGTTGGATCTGCGTTCTTGAACTTGACCTTTCGGTCCTACTCCTTACCCATACTAAAGACTTTGATTGAGGCGTTTCAGCCATCGAAAGATTTTGAAGCAGACTTGTCCATATAAGGCTGTTCTTTGAAGCTGTTCTTTCACAATTAAGGCTAGACATTACCGGCAGTTCTTGGTGTTAGTCACTAACGGTATTGTCTCGGTCAATTTCTTATGATCAGAGCCAGGACCAGGATCATGATCGACGTCCTTGCGCAAACTATATTGACTTTTCATGACTATTCAGGCAGGTGTCAAGACATTTGGCGGAATTGCCGAGACTGAAGCTGACGATTCCCTCCATCGCAAGCCTCAACAAATATGGAAAAATTAGTCAGGAAATGTGTTATGTCGGTCCTATTACACCGAAAGACTAGAGCCCCTTGGGAGCAAGACTTAAGACCTTAGTCCTAAGAGACAAAAAGCACTAAGGTAAACTTAGGGGCTTTTTGATTACTTTATTTTTATTCCCTCCTTTGGAGTCTTATGTCTTCTGACACGCTTATGAGTCCGCTCTCGAGGGTTACTGTTTGATAATAGATCTTGTCAATGGGCGAGAGCCAAGAACGCCACTGACACTTCTCCTGAACACTCGAATTGTTAATTCCGCGCCCTGCGTGACCGTTTATTCCCAACGCTTCAGACTTGGGACTTGGCCTTTTGACGTCACTGGCCAATCGGTCAAATAATGCTGCAAGTTGCGTGTAAATGATGCCGAAGCTAAGAGTCTAAGAGGGGAGAGTGCGGGGAATAGAGCAGAAACAAGGATTAGATGCAGACGTTTCTCCACGTTTGGATTTGTTTATTTTCTGTGGCGTCTGGGGTGTAGAGATCACGTCACTAACAAGAATACATGACTGCTACCAGTTTTCTATTGCTACAATGGCATTGTGGACACAGTGATTGAATAATAAAAGTTCAATTGATGTAAAAGAAAAGGAGTTGACAACTAAATCAAGGTATATCTTAGCTTCATGATGTAAGGTTGGGCTATAGACCCTTGGCAACTCGGGCTACGATTAACCTTGAAAAAGAAGGCTTCACTGGTAGTGGAGACGTAAATAAAATGTGGAAAATGGTCAATGATCGTCAAGCTGAGCTCTTCATTCGCTTTAGCAACCCCCGGCTTCCTTCTTCCATTCCATTCTTGGCTGACAGCCGAAACATTAAACGAACGAAACCATGACAAGTTCAAATCCTGTTCATTCTCACTAAATATCATGACATGATTCTCCTTAGCCAAATCACAGGCTTTGTCTCGTTGCAGTATATATACCCTCTTTCATCCCTCTCATTATTTCGAATATCATCCTGCGTCTTTACTACTCAATTGGTAATCATCAGTAGCTTTACCTTGCAGGAAATAATCCCTGATGCCGTCTCCACGACATATCGCTGCGGCTTTGGCTGCGTCAGCGACGACTGTATCTGCTCTGTATGTAAATGGCACAGTCGTTGCACCCTGCAACTCGCCAATTTACTGCCATGGCGAGATTCTCGAGCAGGTCGAGCTTGCTCAACCCTTTAGTGACTCCAAGACCTTTGTTGATATGTAAGTCATGACCCAATTCTCGCTTTAGAACTATAATATGGCAGATACTAATACCTCCACAAGGCCGGCTATTCGCAGTCTGAGCGAAATTCAGGCAGCTTTCGAAAAGCTGGACAAGCCGCTACGTAACAATTCGGCTCTCACAGACTTTCTTAAGGAAAACTTTGCCGATGCTGGTAATGAACTCGAAGAGGTCCCAGAAGATGAACTTGAGACAGATCCCAAGTTCCTTGACAAGATCAATAACACCGCCATCAAGGAATTCACACAAAAGGTCATTAATATTTGGCCCGATCTGACCCGTCGCTACGACCAAGATTCCAAGAACTGCTCAGACTGCCCCAACAGTTTCATCCCTGTCAACCGATCCTTCGTCGTTGCTGGTGGTCGTTTCCGTGAGCCTTATTACTGGGATTCTTACTGGATCATCGAGGGTCTCCTGCGAACTGGCGGCTCTTTCATCAACATCGCCAAGAACACCATTGAGAACTTCCTTGATTTTATTGAAGAATACGGGTTCGTTCCCAATGGTGCTCGCATTTACTACCTAAACCGATCTCAGCCCCCTCTGCTGTCTCAGATGGTCAAGGTTTATATCGAGCACACCAATGATACTGACATCCTTGAGCGTGCCCTGCCTTTGCTTGTGCAAGAGCATGAATTTTTCATGAAAAACCGATCAGTTCCTGTCTATAT
The DNA here is from genome assembly GCA_002980475.2 of Fusarium beomiforme. Taxonomy (NCBI): domain Eukaryota; kingdom Fungi; phylum Ascomycota; class Sordariomycetes; order Hypocreales; family Nectriaceae; genus Fusarium; species Fusarium beomiforme. The sequence continues at coordinate 43,014 of PVQB02000036.1, read as the reverse complement.
CAATAATGAGACTTACTACCTCAACACGTACGACCACCACACCTCATACTCAGCTTGCGTCTAACACAATTGTAGATATAACGTTTCCAACACTCGACCACGACCAGAGTCGTACCGCGAAGACTACGTTACTGCAAACAACAAGTCTTACTACTCGCCTTCTGGAGAAGTTTACAGCGGCGGTGAGGAACTCAACTTCAAGACAAAGGAGACCTTGTACGGCAATCTCGCTAGTGGCGCTGAGAGTGGCCTTGACTATACTGGTATGTTGACGAACTTGAATTATTGAAATTTGGACCTAACAACGGCACAGTTAAGTGGGTAGCAAGACCTGATGATGCCATTCGGGACAACTACTTCCCTCTCCGATACCTTAATACCAGAAACATTATTCCAGTTGACCTCAACTCGATCTTGTACGGAAATGAGATGGCAATTGCCGAATTCTATGAGCAGACCGGCAACAGCAGCGCTAGCCGTCAATGGCGTGAGGTCGCTGCCAACCGCAGCTTTGCCATGCACTCTTTCATGTGGAATGAGACCCATTGGAGCTACTTTGACTACAACTTGACTTCCAAGGAACAGTCAATCTTTTACCCGGCCGACAATAGCACTGCTGAGATGGATAAGGAGAATGCCCCCAAGGGAAAGCAGGTCTTCTTCAGTCCCACACAATTCTACCCCTTCTGGATGGGTGCTGCTCCTGACTACCTCAAGAACAACCCATATGCTGTTCTCAGTGCCTACAAGCGTATTTCTTACTATCTTGATGCTCGCAAGGGTGGCATTCCCGCGAGCAATGTTGAGTCGGGACAGCAGTGGGATCAGCCCAATGTCTGGCCTCCACTGATGCATATTCTTATGTCAGGACTCGAAAAGGTGCCAGCAACATTTGGCACCATGGATCCCTCATTCATCGAGTTGCGCAAATTGGCTCTTCGTCTCGGACAGCGATACCTAGATTCAACATTCTGCACCTGGCGCGCAACCGGTGGAACAACTTCAGGTTTGGCCAGAGTCAGTACAGCTGCTGAAGGAGCTGAAGGTATCATGTTCGAGAAGTACGCCGACAATGCAACCAACGTCGCGGGAGGCGGTGGTGAATACGAAGTCGTCGAGGGCTTTGGCTGGACCAACGGTGTTCTGATCTGGGCTGTTGATGAGTTTGGCAACAGACTAAAACAGCCCGAGTGCAACTTCACTGAAGACTCTTCTAATGAGCGACGTGACGCAAACAGCGCCGTCATGTTACATGCCCGTGATGCTGCTCGCGTCAAGAAGTTTGGCAGCAGAAAGAGGGCCGCCGAGAAGGCTACACACAAGAGGTCGAGCCGTTTGCTTCACTTCTAAGCACTGAAGTTCAATAATGAGTGTATGAAGAATGAGTGTATATTTATTCTAGTATGACTATACTTTGTAGCCCCTATAATCGAATCGTATTCTATTGTGTTCTTGTTGTCACAAGGTATGAACATTGACGACTGTTCCTGGGGTCACGGCCCCACTCCCGGACCGGATATACCTCCGGCACCACCATCGTATTTATCGTATTATAACTGATAGTCAATATTTATGAATGACGATATGATGGAAAAAGCAAGTATAAAAGCCTTATGAGGCAGAACGTCATCACGTGTATGTAAGCTGAGCAGCACAGCCACCAAACATGGGTTTAACAAGGCGATGACTTGAGCCACTAAGAAGCCAATCTAAACTATAGGCCCGGCAAATAAGATATTCGCATATCAAAGCTGAAGCCACCGGGCGACAAATACGATGAATGCGAGAATTGTCATGTGGGGTGGTTGGCGGTTAGATCGGCATCACGCATCGGCTGAGCGTTATTTGACTTTCAGCCTTGGGATGGCATTGGGGATGAGGTGTTCAAGGGATTATAAAGAGGGAGTTGGTTCCTTGATTTGTGTGAAGGATTACATGATCTTAGACAAGACTGTTCCACTTACTGGATCCTTTTGTTGAGGGTTAATATCACTGTTCAGACTTATTCAGCCTTATACGACTATAATACCGTCAAGATGGTTGGTTTTGGATCACCAAAGGACCAGAAAAAGAACCATGAAGAGGTCGCTGATATTCCCGCGCACTTGTCTGACTTGCATTGTGTAAGTATTCCCTCATATCCTATGCAATTGAATGTGTTCAGAGAATATTGCTTACACTCGATAGTTCACCGAGACTGACAATTGCATAACAACCAGCAAGTCACACCTTTCTCAGTGTCAAGCTCCACTAAACAAATGCAGCAATGATGGACCTCCCCGGCTACCGCATCACCAAAGTCCTAGGCGCAGTCTACGGTATAACGGTGCGCTCACGAAACATCGCCGCAGGGATCGGGATGGTCATAAAGAGCATGGCAGGCGGCGAATTGACCTGGTTCACGTCGATGCTGTACTCTTGCCGCAATGATTCTATCAGTAGGGTTGTGCAGGAGACCAAGAGGAGAGGTGGTAATGCTATTATTTGCTTGCGCTTCGAGACTGGAGATCTCGGGGGATTTGCGCAAGCGAGTGCCTATGGAACTGCTTGTGTTGTTGAGAAGATTGAGGGAATGAACGTTGAGGCGCCTCAGTTGACGACACATTAGAGTTGGTGGCTATAAGATTGTGAGGATACCCTTGATGATGATATGTATTAGTAGCTTTGCTGTTTTTCTATTTCAAGCATTCCATTTCATTTTCCTACATCCTCAGTTCTACCTGTCATTGCTCGATGAATGGAGAATTGTTTACCTTAGACTCCATGTCCAAAATTTCCCATCCCATCATATACCCCAGATTCATTAAGCCTACGACCGGATGATGAGTGGGGCGCATCCGGGGTTTGGAGGCCGGGGGATAAGGATGCGCTGGGCCTCACAGTCGAGTTGAAGAAAGCATCAGAGAAATATGATACAGGTTACACTCGATGTCATGTAATTCGGAGCTATTCGTCAGGACAGATCGATTGAAACAAACTCTTAAAATGAACCTGACTGATCGCCAGCTTATGTCATCAGGAGCTTTTCCCGATGCGACAAGACGGCACTAGCTCAGACACTCTCGTATCTACTCTAGCATCATCCCCCTCTCATTAGTTAGTCCCTATTGACAGCCGAATACAGATCGAATTGACGCCTCTTTTCTTTCTTTTCTTTCATCCACAAGCATTTGCCTCTTGAGCCAATTCGTTGTTTGCTTCGCATTAGCCTATCGTTATTCAATTCAATCTCCGACGCTCGTTCCGCGCCCACCGCAACATGCGCCAGTACCGTTAACTCGCGTAACACCAACACCAACACCAGTCAATAAACAACGGGGACACCCTCCCTAATAACGGCTTCAAATATGTCCTCGGACGACCGTCGATACTCGGACGGTTCTATCTCTTCGGCTTCGACGACCAGTCTTGTGTTTGATAGAATACAAGAAAAGACAATGATAGACGCTTCAAGAGACAACAATGATTCTCGAGCTCTTGAGGACGATGACCCACTCAAGGAAGAGGAGGACCTGGAGACAGGCCCTTTCCTCGGCCCTGGGGCTGCGCTACACCGTGAGCCCATGGATAGAGGATTGCGACGCATTCTCATCATTGTCGGCTCTGTCTTTGTCGCAGCATGGCTTATTGGCCTCGGCACATTCCTCTATTTCGGTTCTTATCATCACGAGAGCGATACCGAGCACGATCCTGATGCTGCGAGTCGAGGCTCAGGAAAGGGCGTTACAATGGATCAGCTCTTCAGTGGCTTCTGGCAAGCCAAGTCACACAGCATCAGCTGGATTGGTGGCCCCGATGGAGAAGATGGTTTATTGCTCGAGGTTGGAGCTAGCGAGAAGCCATATATCGTTGTCGAGGATATCCGAAGCGATAAGGAGACTCGTGCGCCAATTGATACAGAGATCAAGGCCTCTAAGTCGCGGACATTGATGAAGGAGAACTTCTTTGTTTACGAAGGCAACCAATACTCTCCCGAATGGAACCGACCCAGCCCTGATCTGAAGAAGGTCCTCCTTGGTGTCGAAAAGAAGAAGAACTGGCGTCACTCCTTCAGCGCTATTTACTTCATTCTCGATGTCGAAACTCAAGAAGCCGAACCCCTTGTTCCTGGCAAGCCTGACGCTCGAATCCAGCTTGCTACATGGAGCCCCAAGAGCGACGCCGTCTCGTACACTCAAGACAACAACCTGTACATTCGAAAGCTGTCCGATAAGAAGGATGTCGTCAAGATCACCAAAGATGGTGGCCCAGAATACTTCTACGGTATCCCCGACTGGGTCTACGAAGAAGAGGTCTTTGGCGGCCGCAGCGCGACCTGGTGGTCTGACGACGGCAAGTATTTGGCCTTCCTTCGCACAAACGAAACTGGTGTTCCCGAGTTTCCTGTTCAGTTCTTCATCAAGCGACCCAGTGGTACAGACCCTGCCGAGGGTGAGGAGGCTTATCCTGAGGTTGAGCAGATCAAATATCCCAAAGCTGGCGCTCACAACCCCGTTGTTGACCTGCTGTTCTACGACGTTTCAAAGAAGGATGTCTTCTCTGTTGATATCGATGGGCAATTTGCGGATGAGGATCGCATCATCAACAACCTCCTTTGGGCGGGAGACAAGGCCCTCGTCAAGGAGACAAACCGTGTAAGCGATGTTCTCAAGGTTGTCCTGATCGATGTTGGCTCTCGCAAGGGCAAAACTGTCAACACTATCGACGTCGATAAGATTGACGGTGGTTGGTTTGAGATCTCGCACAAGACAGCGTTCATCCCTGCCGATCCCAAGAATGGTCGCGATCACGACGGATACGTTGACTCTTATCTGCACGAGGGCTACGATCACTTGGCTTACTTCACTCCTCTCGATAACCCAGAGCCCATCATGCTCACAAAGGGCCAATGGGAAATCGACGATGCTCCCTCTGCGATTGATCTCGCTAACAACCTGGTCTACTTCATTGCCGCCAAGGAATCGTCTATTCAGCGTCATGTCTACTCTGTCAAGCTCGACGGTACTTCCCTAGTAGCCTTGACTGACCCAGAGACCGAGGCCTACTACGATGCCTCCTTTTCCAAAGGTGCTGGCTTTGTCCTCCTGTCATACCGTGGACCCAAGGTTCCAAACCAGAAGGTTATCTCTACACCTTCAAGCGTCTTTACTTACGAGCGTGTCGTTGAGGATAACTCTGAGCTTGCAGAGCGTGCCCGCACCCACGAGCTTCCCGTTATGAAATACGGTACCCTCGATCTTGGCGATGGTGTTGAGGTCAACTATGTTGAACGACGTCCCCCTCACTTCGATCCAAAGAAGGAATATCCTGTCCTCTTCCAGCAATATTCCGGCCCAGGCTCTCAGTCCGTCACCAAGAGGTTCTCGGTTGACTTCCAAGCCTATGTCGCCTCAGCACTTGGCTATCTTGTTGTTACCGTCGATCCTCGAGGCACAGGCTTCCTCGGCCGCAAGCACCGTGTCGTGGTTCGTTCTCAACTTGGTGTCCTGGAGTCGCACGATCACATTGCTGCTGCCAAGTCCTTCGCTTCCCGTCCCTACGTCGATGCGGACCGCCTCGCTATCTGGGGTTGGTCCTACGGCGGCTTCACCACTCTCAAGACCCTTGAGCAAGACGCTGGACGCACCTTTAGTTATGGCATGGCTGTCGCCCCCGTCACTGATTGGCGCTTCTACGACAGTATCTACACTGAACGTTACATGCGCACACCCCAGGAGAACGCCGACGGCTACGACATGTCCATGATCGCCAATGCCACAGCTCTCGGCAGCAATAAACGTTTCCTTCTTATGCATGGTGTTGCCGACGATAACGTCCATTTCCAGAACTCGCTCACACTTCTTGATGAGCTTGATCTAGCAGGTGTTGAGAACTATGATGTTCATGTTTTCCCTGATAGCGACCACAGCATTTTCTTCCATAATGGAAACCGTATTGTGTATGATAGTAAGTTGGCTCTTTTCTACAAACTCAACTCGAACTAACAATTAATCTTGTAGAACTTCGAAACTGGCTAATTAATGCCTTTAACGGCGAGTGGCTCAAGATCTCTGACCCCAAGCCTCACAAGGATGGCGTCGAGAAAGAGAAGCGTGATGTTGATGCACTGTCTTTGGTTTAGATTAGCATTTTATAGCTCTGGTTCTTATTGAGCGCCTGTATTGGATTATGGCAGATCAACATTATCATCATGGCGTGTCAAGGCGTTGCATTAAAAGAGACAAGTTTAACAAAAAGAAATCAATGTACTATCATACAACATACAGCAGCCCGACAGAACACATACGTCTGACTGCGAAACTTAGTATCAAAACTTTCATCCTCCAGTCTACCACCATGTCATAGTCCTAGAGTGCTAATCGCTGTCAAAATCCTCCTAGAACGCCCCCACGCGCAACTCGCGGTAAGGCAAAATATGATTACAGGATTTTACATCCACGCCAATAGACAGACTATCCTTTTCTGACATCCGTAAGCGGGAATGAATCCACTTTCAATAAATTCTCCTGCCCATGAAGATACTGATTATGCGTTACCGACCCTGGAATGTGATACAAGGAAAGGCATCGCCACGTCGGTACCGGTACCTGTATCTAGAAACCGTAGCCAGTGGGCTGCGGCGCGAAGCCGTTTGCTTGGCCGTATGGTGCAGGTGAGGGTGAAGAGCCCATGCCACCAGGTCCAGCTGTGATCATGAGTCTAGAAGCACCGAGGATTGGTGTGTTGTCATCAGTCTTCTCCTTCTCTTGCTCCTTTGCCTTGCGAGCCTCGTTGTCTGCCTTCAGAGTAGCGAGCTCCTTGGTTTGTTGGCAAAGTAGGTTGATCATGTAAGGCATAGAGAAGTCCATGAGGCCATGGCGCCATGAGAGCTCCAGAACAAGGTCAGGGCGGATAAGATCGTAGCAAGCATAGAGCATGCCAGTGTAGCACTCGCGGTGGCCAATATCAACGAACTAAAAAGTTAGTATGTCAAGGTTTTCAAGGTTTTGAGCGGTACTTACGTATTGAACAAGGTCGCTGACAATGTCCGTCTTGGCAGAGAGAGCAGCGGTCTCGATGGCGTCCTTGTAGAGCTTGTCTTGCTTGGATAAGGCAATAGACTTTTCCCATCGCTTGTTCTTACGGTAGATGGAGGCAGCAATCTGGCGGAAGAAGATAAGATCATGCTTCTCCAGACGGCTAGCCAGCTCATTAGCATCGTAGTTGTCGTAGTTCTGAACTGAGTCACGAAGAGTCTTGTAATCCTCCTCCTCGATGAGTAGGTCGTTGACAGCCTCATTCACAACACGCTTGTTCTGAGATTGCACGTTGAGCAAGAAAGGCTTGATGAGTGGGAGGTCATCGTTCTTCTGGAAGATTTTGACAACGCGGTTAACGTCAATGCGAGGGGTAAGAGTCGCAAGAAGATCAGTGATGAGTGAAGGATGCTGCTCAACATAGAACTTGATAGCGCGGTAGTAGATCTCCAAGTTGGCAACCTTGACCACGATCTCCTTGAACTGCTGGTGGTCCCAGGAGTTCTCGGGTCGCTCAATAACGGCAAGGGCAGCGTTATCAAATTCGTCATAATGGTAGTAACAGAAGACCAGCTCAGGCCAGAGGTTCGCCTCCTCGCAGGCCTTGATCATCTTGGGGAGATTCATGCGAGACCAGAAGATCTTGATGTGCTCCATGAGGCGGTCGGGGTGATACTTGGAGAGCGCAATACCAAGCTCAGTGAACATACCCATGTGGGCACGTTCAAGGCCAAGACCTTGCTCCAAAAGGCTGATGAGCTCGTCGAAGTAGCCATTGCGCTCGTACTCCTTAACAAGGGTCTGGAGTTGCTCAGCGTCGACAATCAAGTTGAGACCGCAAATCTGGGCAAGTCGGAACTCCTTCTTCTGCACACAGGCCTCGTGAACCTGCTTCCACACCTTGATGTTGTTGGCCTTGCGAGCACACTCAACGGCGGCTTGGTAGTCGCCAAGGTGAACAAGGGTGGTTGCAAGCTTGGCCCAGTTAGAAATGCTAGTGTAGAAGATCTTAGAAGCCTCGAACAAGCCTTCCTCGTAAGCCTTATCACCAGACTCCTCGATGTTAGCGACGTTGGTAGCTCGGAGGAAATCCTCAAGCTCGGAGAGCTGGTCCAGGCGAGCATAGGAGAAAGCTAGAGCAGTGTCAATGGCAGGCTCACGGAGGGTCTTGCGGCACATGCGCAAGTACTTGACAAGATCCTCGTTCTTGCCAGCATGTGTAGCAACTTCAATAACCTCCTGGTAGTTGCGGGGGTCCTCAGCCTTGATGTAGGACTCGATAGCATCGGAAATACGGAGACCGTCCAGTTGAGCCTTGGCAACCTTACTCCAGACCTCAGGCAGGTCAACCTCCTCAGCATAAGCCTGGGCACGGTCGATGCTGACCACGTTCTCAATCAGGACGTCAACAGCGGCAGACTTGTTATCAGCCTTCTTGTAGATCTCGAAAGCTTCCTCAAAGAGACCGACCTCAATGCAGGCAGTAGCGATCTCGTCAGCATTGTAGTTATCGAGCTTGTGAATGTAGTCCATGACGCGGCCCTTGTCAGCCTTGGCAGCGGTGAACATGAGCAGGTTCTGGAGGTTCTGGTTATCGCTGAATGGTGAAGGCTCCAGGACAATCTTCTCAAGAAGCTCAATAAGCTCAAGAGGAAGGTCATTCTCAAGGAAAGCAGCGACAGCCACAGAGACCTTTGAAGGATCATTGGCCTCAGGAACCGCAGTAGCGGTGACTTGGTCAACAACAGATCGTCGGTGGATGTTGTTCTCGCTCAGCACAAAACTCCAAAGCTCGGCATCAGATCGTTCGAGCAGATACCGTGCCTGAGCTCTGTACATGGAGTTCTCATTGGTGATGTTAACGAGTTCCAAGTCATTCTGGCCCTTGGAGTAGGCAATGTATGCCAAGTTAGGGTCACGCTTCTCGCAATATTTTCCAACAGTAAGCGTATCGTACTGGTCATTCTCCTTGAGAAACTTCTCGGGGTTGTTGTTGGAGTCGATGTAAATCTTGGCAAGGGCATTAAACACAGCTTGCTGCTGGTTACCCTCGTTAAGAGTCTTCTCGAGGAAGGGCAAGAGAAGCTTGAGTCTGTTTCGAGACTCAACCTCGGAAACAAGGGAGTCAATGCTGATAGACTGGGCGTTAACAGTCAGTAAAAGCTGCTTGATCACGTTCTCGTCGCAATCGACATCCAGAAGGCCGCCGATGACCTCGGGAGCTCGAGTAGGGTTCACCGACTGGACGTAGGTCTCAATAGCGGCGAATTGCTGGTTCTGGTAGAGGTAGAGGATCAAATCGTGAACGAAGTTGAAACGATCGCAGACGATGATGAGAGGAAGCTGTTCGGGCAGTTTGGCTTCCTTAAGGAAGTTCTTGACTTTCTCGGGGTTGTACGTGTTACTATCGCGGCACAATCGCTCGACTTCGTTAAACTGTCCCATCTTGGTAGCAGCCTCAATGTACTTGAAGTGCACGTCGGGATCCTCTGACAGATTCACGATGCTACCGAGATAGTAGAAGAGACCCTCAGCAGTCTTGTACTTTTCAAATAGATCGATAAGGCGGACAGCCCCCAAAAGGTCGGAGTACTTGGTGGCAATGGTGACCACTGACTGCAAGTTTTGGCGGATGTTTGTCTTCATCATAGCATCGAGACAATCGAGGGACTGCTCAACGGAGAGCTTGCCAAAGAAGGTAGTGAGCCAATCAGGGTTGAAGTTGGGGGAGCCAGGAATGTTGACAATAACTCGCTTAATGGCTTCAGGATCCTCATAGAGCTCAAGAGCCTTCTGGGGAAGGTTGGCCTGCTCGCAAAGTTGGGCAATGCGAGACTTATCGAAGTGGGTGAACATCTCATTACCCAGAATGGCCTCTGCAACCTGAGGAGCATGCATCAGGTTCATCTCAAGTAGGCGAGTCTGAAGGCGGGCATGCTCAGGCTTGTTCTCCTTCAGTGCATCCAGTAAGAAGGCAGTGGCTTGTTGAATCATGCCCTGACCTTGGAAGATATCGCAAACACGCTCCAAGTCGACCAAGGATCCTTGCTCGTTGTTAGCCAGAGCGCTAGCAAACTCGGCACCCTTCTCGGGGTTGACACGAATGATGTGTTGAAGAAGTTGGATATAATCTGGTTGGTAGCCGGTCTGAGCTGAGTACGGGAGAATCTTATCAAACTGGCCAGTCTCAGCGAAACCAGCAACGACCTTTGGAGGAACTTCCGCCTTGAGATAGATGCTAAGGGCCATGTTCATATCGTAAGGACGGACCATGTCTCCAAGCGCCTCAGAGCAGTCCAACTTGCCCTCCTTCAACCACTTCTCGAGCAAGTGCTTGCGGTTTTGCTGAAGAACGGGCTGTGCAAGCTCGAGGGTCTCCTCGCGGTTCAGCGAGCCCTTGTCCAAAAGCATTCCGAAGTATTGAAGCGTGAAAGCCATTTGACCAGGCTGAACAGGAAGGCGCTTGAACTTCTCGATGGTCTCGGCGCTTCGCAGGAAACCCCGTGGGGAGTTAGCGGCGACCTTAGCAGCTTCCAAATAGTTTCCAGAGTTGAACAGCTGCTCGAATTGGCGAGCATAGAGGTTATCAGCACCAGGAAGTCCAGCTCTCGAGGCCATCTTGATAGCCATTTCTGAGTTGGCGGGGTTCTGAAGAAGGTAGGGGATAACGTTGGCGTCGTCGATGGTGACAAAGAGCACTTGTCCCTTTCGGTTGATACCGACAATACCAGAAGAGCTGTCGTCTGTGCATGTGGTGAAAATTGTCTCGCTCGAAATTCGGTTCATGAAGATACACGAGGCAGTCTCGAGATCATAGAGGTGGATGAAGCCGTACTTGGTGACCATATAAATGACACCGTACTTCTGAGAAACCTGGAGGGCGACGGGGAAATCGTTGGTGGCTTCGGGGGGGAAGAACATGTCGACGGCCTTCTTTTGAAAGACGGGATTCGACTCGGGATGGTCGACCTCAACGATGTGAAGCTTAGCGCCGGTTGCCGTTCGTACAGCGAAACTAAAGAGCTTGGTGTCTTGAGGAGCACCTTCTAGGCGAAGGGTACCGAAGGCAGCGGCATGACCTTCTATGGCCTGGCTAATTCCACGATCCTTAGAGTAGAGTTGCATAGCACCAACAACACGGCCCTGCTGAGATGAAATACCAACAACTACCATCCACTTGCCGTCGCTGTTAACTCGGTAGTTGATAATTTGGCAGCCCTAAAACAGCACTGTTAGCACTAGAATGTCGGGTTAGTGACGATGGGGAGCGGCTCACGTTAAGGTTATCGTTGCGCTGGAACACTTTGACAGGGGCATCCTGGCCGGCATCGTAGACATTCCAGTGGTACACGCTGGATGTTGTGACAAGACCGAGCTCGTTCTCACTGATCCACTTCCAGAACTGCACATCCTCGTTCATGGTGCAGGACTTGAGCTTCTTCTTTTGCTCGAGATCGAAGATCTGCAGTGTTCTAGACTGAGCCTTGAGAGCAATAACTTGTCGGTTCCAGTGCATGATAGCGCTGTCAGCCTTGATCGGCCGACGAGTGACGTTGTTGCCATTCTTGAGCTCAATGATAACGACCTCAGGCTGGGCAGCTTCGCTCTTCTTTTCTCGCACACACACGTATGAGTCGGACTCGAGTGTCTAGCTTCCAGTTAGCTTGTTACATTGTTTATGGCCACCAGGTAGCTGGTGGCAGGCTTTGGGACGTACGCAGGAGTTGAAGCCAATGCTCTGTGTGTCCACGCCAACATTGGCGAGCTGGACGAGCTCCTGAAACTTGATGGGCAGAGGCGCCATGACGCCGGTATGGCCTATGATAATGTAAAAAGGACCTCGCTCGAATCGACGCTCCTAAGCTTGCGTTCGGCTAAAGGTTGTGGGAGAAGAATTGGAGTCGATCTCTGATCGATCACCAGTAATTATGATGGGTTTGCCGGGGGAGGGCGAAGTAGACGCTTCCATGCGCCGCGTGGCAGGCGCCCGGGAGGAAGGACGAAAAGAGGGAGAGCGCGTGAAATCGAAGCGAAAGAAAACAAAAGCGACGACTTGGAGTTTGCTATAAGTCTTGGTCTGCTGATGCAGGCGAATTGTCGTCGTGAGGGAAGATGAGGATGGTGGTGAAGGTGTGTTTTGGTTAAAGGAGAGAGCAAGCAAGAAGGTTAGGTTAGGTCCAGGTTCACTTTGGGTTACGTTACCTGTTCTGTTTGGTAGGAGCCACAGGCACAACAGCTGCCCGCTGCATTGAAGTGGAGAGTGGAGCTGCAGACACAACAGAAAGGTACGTACCTCAAACTTCTAGTGAATTGCGGCGTGCCTGGGGAGCTAGCATCCACTGGCTGCCAGTGCCAATGCTGACAGCCTATTTCAGGAGCCAATAATTGACTCCCTGGCGCCTTGATTTTCCGAGCCGGCCGAGATTGAAGAAGCAGGTTTCGTCATCAACAACCAGGCGCCAATTGAGCAAGCGAAAAGGGGGAGCTCCAGGTGCCTATGATTCACTGAGAAATAGGTTACCCTGGACAATCTGGTATTTAGTTGACAGACGCCATGTCGATAATTGCTTGAGAAAGTAGTGGTGTGTCTCGTGAAGCGAAACTCAATTTGGCTTTTTTTTCTTCCTCCAAGTAAAGTTTCGTGATAATACTAGAGGTATTTACACTGAGACTGGTTGCAACTGAGGAACGTAGCAGCAAAACCCATTGCATCAACAAGTTAGTACAAACAAGAAGGGAAAGAAGAAAAAAGAGCACTCATACTTCTTTGCAACTGCAGTTGTGCACAGTATATCATACTTCTTTTCCATTGCGCTTAATAGTATCCCAGATTCGCCTTGAGGTAGTGTACAGCCACTGAGACGAACAAACCATTGGATGCAATCATTTGTTTAACATGCCAATCACGGTATCCAAACACCATCTTTCAGACTTCCGCCTAATAAGCCCAAACATGATATACCAACATCAACATCCAGCTAAGACAAATGTTCTCGATCAATATGATGCGTAACAGCCGCCTCATCTCCTTCAAACGCTTCACAAAACGGACACTTGACCGTCTCAACACCAGCGCTCGGTGTGCTCCCCAGACCCTCATCAAAATCTGGTATAAAATCTGCCAAACTCCTTGGTGGCGGCCCAGTAGCAAACTCATCGTCCCGCCTCACATCCGTATATCGCATAGTAAATCTTGTTGACTGCGTTTGACTCCCCATCTCTCCTGTCGCTGCAGTAGAGTTACCCATTCTCTGCACTCGGCCTACCTGACCATCTCGTAGTCTCACTTTGATTCCTCGTGGATGATTGCCTCGTGTGAGAATATCCTGGACTATTCCCTTTGTTTCTTCTCCTGTGGGTTGGTCCTCTTTTAGAATGATGAATACCGAGGCACCGGGGATGACCTGTTGGACTGTTGGGACTATGCCGGATGCTTGTTGCAGTGTTGCAGGTGCGCGAGATGGTCTTGATGAGCCTCCTCGATGATTGTTCTGCTGTTGACGTGGGGGACGAGGTTGCCGATTTCGAGGCCGATTTGGCCGGTTCATTGTTGTAAAGAATGATTTTGTGTCTTTGAATAATACAAAAAGTCCTCTCCTTAGTATCAAAAAATGAGAGCAAAGATAGGCCAAGGATATAAGGAACGCTCTTTTTGTAAACTTAGAGCTGATTTGATGATGCGTGAGTAACGACTGTTCAATGTTTTGCGTCAGAAGATATATTTACCCTAAAGCAAACCGTAAAACACCCAAAGCATCAGCTTCTGCGATCATGATCATCACTGATCACCACAACCGGGGCTCGCAATTAAATTCCAGTAAGAACAGAAAATGAGTTTCGTATTACGATTTAGTGAAGTTGAGATTGTCAGCTTTTTTACTCCCCTTATACACTAACAACGCTGATGAGTGCCTCCTGGGTTTCAGTCCATTCTATTTGTGCCTAGTTCCATTGCCCACAATCCTCAAAAGCCTCTGAATCCTCTGAATCCGCTCTTTTCAAGCTTCATCAGGTGCAGGAGTGGACTTCTTCCTAATATCCTTCCAACCTATTCCGAGCGATGATACAACCATAGCACAAGATGTGCCCACAGCAAGCAGAAACGTCGCACGCACACCTTTAGAGTACGACCACAGGACCTGCGACAAATCCGCTCCAGAAACAACGTCACTGACTGCTCCAGCACCGGCATCGATGATAATTTGAGCGTTGACATCAGGAAGTCTTGCCACAAGCTCCTTGCGAAGTTCATGAGTGAAGATCACATTGGCAGCAGTGATGAAGATGGCACTTCCGAACGTCTGGCTGAAGGTCAAGATCGCCATAGCTATGGGGGTAACATCAGGGCTCGTGTTGGCCTGGATAGCGATGATAGGCATCTGAATACCAAGGCCACGGCCAAGACCTATCAAGATCTGGTAACCAGCCCATGTAGCCGTGGAAGCGTAGGGACTCATTGAAGACGACAGACCAAATCCAATAGCAGAGAGAGCAGCGCTCGCTGTGGCAAATGGTAGATAGTAACCGACCTTCTGAACTGCTCTTTGTAAGTCAAAAGTATACCAGTGCTGTAGCGAGGGAACTTACCAAGAGTGCCACTCGTAACAGCTGCGAATATGACGCTGAGAATGCTGGGAAGAAGGTTGACACCACTAGTGAAAGGTGAAGCATTCTTAGCCGACTGGAAGTAGACAGGAAAATAGTACGATGCTATCATCACTGTAGAGAAGAGGAATGACAGCGTTAGACAGGATGCCCAGACCTGCCTTGTGCGCACGATTGGGAGAGGTATCATGGCCTCTGCACCAACGCGGTGTTCCCAGTATATGAAGATCAGCAACAAGACACCGCCGCCACAGAAGAGCCCAATGATAGTTGCAGAGTTCCAAGGGTATTCGATACCACCCCATTGAAGCGCCAGTAGCAGCATCACTATGCTAGGACAGAACATGATGAAGCCAGTGAAGTCGAGCTTCATTCTTAGGATCTGGATGGCAGATTCGTCTCTGCTAGCTCGGTGATCAGGCATATGGACAAGCATGATCAGCACTGCACAAACAGCACCGATTGGAAGGTTGATATAAAAGCCTAGGCGCACAGTCAGAATTTATATAACTTCAGACCAAGTATGAGTATGACTTACACCATCGCCAAGTGGTATACTGAGTAAAAGCACCCCCTACCAAAGGGCCGCTGATAAGCCCCAGTTGAGCGAACCCCATTAATATACCGGTAAGGGATGGACGCCTATGAATGGGAACGGCCTTTGCAATCATGGTGAGAGCACCATTCTGAATACCAGAAGACCCAATGCCAGCAACAGCTCGACCGATAATCAGCATGGCAGACGACTGGGCTACGCCGCAAATAAGACTGCCAACCTGAAAGATGAGGAACAGCGCTAAGAAAGTCCACTGCAGTATATGAGACTCTGAACTACAAGTTGAGTTGGAGCTTACTCACTCTTGTGTTGAAGTACATATATATTTTGCCGGTCAGTGGTTGCAGGGCAGCACTGTGACATATCATGGTCAGCAATGTAGGAGGATTTAACCTAGCGCTGACCCTACCTAGCAAGATTGTATGCGCTAGCATACCAGCCTATATCTGGTAAAGAGTGAAAGTCCGAGGTTATGCGTGGAACTGCCTAATATTGTGTTAGAACTTAGTCAAGATTTGAAGACATGGGCTAAAATACCGTTGCAATGATAGACATGTCCAGCAACATCAAGAATGCTGCAAGGGTAAGGGATATCATCATGCTTGCAAGCTTCCATCCCGATAACCATTCGCTTTCATCCTCTTCTGTTGTGAGTTCACCATCTTCCAGTTTCTTTTGTTTTTCATCTTGGGTGGGTTCGTTCAATGTCGGAGTATTCGAAGGCGATTCGGTCTTTTCATCATCACCGCTCATGACTTTAGGCTCGCTGCGTTCTGTTTGCAAAGCTGGTGTAGCCATATTGGCAGATGCGAAGATAAATCTTCGACCTTAAAGTGTAGAGTTGGTTGAGCGATGGCGCTTTGAAGGAGTAGTTGCTTGACATATTGGGAATACCACGCTTTTAAACATCTTGATGAAACAAATATATAAGACATAAGCACAGCCCTTTCCAGGAGAATCATAGTGTACTTTTCCCAGTCCGGGGTTCATTTGTTGTGGTGTTAAGGCTGAAAGTGGTGTCAACGGAGTTGGTTATCTCCTGGAACGGAATTCCGCTCGACCATTTAGCTCGCAGATATAATTGCACCATGGCCCTTTGTTGGAGATCTTGTTGACAGATCCGGTGCATTATTACCCCCCGGTCTCCATGCAATAAGATACTAAAACTCCCAAGGCCCAAAAACGTCACCCATCCATGTGACATCACCAAAATCGATCATGTTGATATTTGACATGTCCATGGCTGGCTGAGATGTTTGCGCTGGAGGAGGTGTTGGTATTGGCTGACCTGCTCCTTGGTTTGTCGATATTGGAAGCGCATTTCTGAGATGCCGTGATAGTGTAGGTTCCCATGAACTTTTAACGTTGCTCATAATCTTGGCTCCCATGACAAACACTGTTTCCTCGCCCGGACTGACTTTCAGTTTGTAAGCAGAATCTAGCCGTAAAAAGAAGTCAATTACTTGATCCATAAGGACCAGTAAGTCTGCCGTATTTTTGACAAGTTCCTTATCCCAAGCGGGATCTTCAGAAGTAGTGAGTCGATAGAGGGCAATCTGAACCTGCGACAGCTGGATATAAATTGCGAAAGGTATTCCGGGAAGCTCTTCTGTAGGAATACCGAAGAACACGTCGTACCATGATCGTATTGCTCGAAGACAAGAGAACATGCTCTCGATCCGCTGGTTGACCGGAATGTTTTCCATAAAGAGCCCGACGGAGTTGATTGTTATCTCTGTCGCGAGTGAATGTGCATGCAAGACCGCTAAAACATGTTAGTATGTCTTGCGATAAGCGTGTGACTCTTGACTTACGGGGTATGGGCATATTGATTGGCAGTCCCTCTCGAACTGCTTGAAGTTTGGCGAGTAAAGTCTTTCTGAAAACATATGTGGGTGCGGGCGATGATTCGCCCATGACATCGCGAACGAGTAGTTTCTGTGCCTCGTCTGCAACAAGTTGATATCTGACAAAGGCAACTAGAAGGTCGTCAGATGGATACCTTTTGTCTCTTTCAAGCGCATCCAGACAATCACTCATATGTGGTGTCCATTGAAGAGGATCCATCTTGCCGACAAAGGATGACATGCTATATGGTCAGTGATGATCAGAAAGCGGGCCGATGTTCACTTACACTGAAGTCAGAAACCATAGTGACACAACAGCTCGTCTTTCTTCTTGGGTGCGTATCCGTGGAGGAGGAGGCCGTGATCCCCACATCTTGAAGCAGATTGTGAAGTATTGTTCCTCAACGGGGGCCTTTGTGAGACCGAGATCATATGCAAGCAGGACAGCCATCTGACAAAAGGTGATGATAAATGGTCTGCCCGGACTCGAAGTGGTAGCTGCCCTGCGCATAAGAGTGTCAGAACATACATAACAAGAAGTTGGGAGCGTAACACTAACCATGAAATATAGCATATGAGCCCTTGAAGGCAGTCCAAGGATCTCTCATGGTTTATGATAATCCTCGAAGCAATTTCTTGGCGAACTCGATCCTTCATTTTCATCTGCTGCTCAACACACATGGAGGTGATGTTCATGATGCATAACCACAGAAATGGCTTTTCTTTCCGAAGAGCCGCGGCTGTTGCATCATGTGGTAAAATCATGCAGGGAAAGTTCTTGAGCCAGTCTTGGAATTTTTGCAGATACATTTCAGCCTCTTCTGGGGTAGGGTCACTCAAAGTGGAGGGATCATCACCAGTACTGGAGGGCGACGTATGGTATTGGGTATTTGTGCTTCTTGAATCATAACTATGAGGCACAGCATGTGGATGAGGTTGGGTTTCTGAGGAAGAAGAGGAAGCTGCAGCAGTTGCTAATGATTCTAATCGACTAGTGAGGTGACCTAGTTGAGAAGAATTCGGCAATGCACTGGATTCACCGGGACCTGCGGAGTGCATATGTCCATTTGATGGCTGAGACGCGCGTAGAATGGTAACGAGGTCCTCAAGTTTCTCTTCAAGCTGAGCCGTTCTCGAAGAAGTTGACTTTTTCGTAACTCGTTTTCGCGAGGCAGCCATTGGCTGGCATTGTTTACCGAGACGATGGCATCTTTCACAATCCTGACCAGACGCTCTCAAGATACACTTGCATTTGGCTCTTTGACATGCAGTGCAAGCCCTTCCATAGCCAGCGGGAGTCCCTGTCGTACTAGAGGCTGCAGAGCCTCCTGACAGGTCGGGAGGTGCCATCGCTTGCTTGAATGTGTGACAGGTGCCAAGAGATTTTGCGTACGTAAACAAATAAACAAACAAATGAATGACGAGCAAATTCCGGTTGCGTAGGAGGTCCGACCGACGGGAATTGAAGATACGGGTTTGAAAGGGTTGGTTGGTATGGGAATTGAAAGATACGGACTTAGGAGGGTAAGGGATCGGAATCCGGAATTGGACGAATTCCGTATTACTATATCTGAGCTGTCGCAACTCTGTGATGACCCGAATTGCCATCAATCAGGTCATTGATTTGCAGGGAACCATGAATTATAAATCAGTTTGCCTCAGTATTAATTTTGCTGCCTGCAGGGAGAATGGACCTGTTGTCAAAGACAAGTGGCTACGGGATTCAGGCTTGTCCAAGCACCCAGTCTTATCCCTCACCAAAAGGAGGTAACCTATCGGAGACTTTTCATCATGTCTAGCTAGCTGATTATTGATCTTACTTGGGCCCTTTATACCAGGCTTTAAGCTTAACTCCGTTGTTTCCAAAAGGGGTTTTTTTTTCTTCTTGAAAGATTCGCAAGTTATTATGGCGGATATAAAGTGTTTTCCTGATTGATATTTCCATACTCCGTACGGAATACATGTAATTGCTTCCACCGGCGCAAACCGTTATGCAAGGATGGTTAGCTCCTGTAGCTCCTAAAAAATTACTGTACATGCAAATATTGAAGGTGAGATGAAGCGAATAAGTGAGAGATTTTCCCCTCCTCCGTGATGTCATATTCATTCGAAAAATAATATCAAAATTAGGTACTCAACAAGTGATGAGACAGCAACATCTCATTACTTCCACTGTTTTGATTGCTGTATCAGATCTCAGGGTTACATTCCATGTCCAATCCGCTTTGCCTTAATTGGTCATGAAATTAGCCAGCACGTTCTGTAATTGGCTGTACGCTCAATAGCTTCTGGGGCCAATTAAGGCCGATGTTTCCCGCTCTCTCAATTAACTAACGTCACAAGCGTATCTCGGATCTTTACCTGGTAGATTTCTTCTCAACTCCATCTTCATCGCCGACATCGCAGTTCCCAATAACCATAGGCAAAACCACATATATCACCATGGCAGTTCCGACTGCCGCAGCAGCTGAGATGCTGCCTCGATTTCTTCTTCCTCGTCTCAGCTGGGGCGCTCCGCTCTCGGCATCACGGGCAGCTCAGCCGTTCGCCTCTATCCCTTTTAGCGATCAAAGGAGGTTGTTTGCATCATTCCAGGCTGGTCCTGTACCTCGACGTCGCTCGCCTCAAGTCGATAGTCCCATTGCGAAACGAGCATTCCATGCGACTGCCCTCAGGCAACGAGATCATCATTTCGACACACTCAAGTTTGTTAAGCGGTTACAGGGTGAAGGATTCACTGAGGAGCAGTCGGTTGCTATGATGAAGGTGCTGAATGACGTTATTGAAGAGAGGTATGCTCATATAATTTAGACAGTCTGTTGTCATCATGCTAACTGGTTGGTAAGTATTCAAAATCTTACTCGAACAATGGTCCTTCGCGAAGACGCAGCAAAAGCAACGTATACTCAAAAGGTCGACTTTGCCAAGCTGCGCTCCGAGCTCCTCTCCGCCGATTCCACCGAATCCAACACAACCCGCACAGCACATGAGCGATTGACAAACGATATAGCAAAGCTTAGCAACCGATTGCGAGACGAGATCAGCCGCACACAAGCCAGCGTGCGCCTTGACCTTAACTTGGAGAAGGGCCGTATTAGAGAGGAGGCTGTGGGCCAAGAACTCAAGATCAAGGAGACGGAGACAAAGATCGAGCAGGAGGTTGCTGCGCTGAGGGAGAAACTGGAGCAAGTCAAATTCCAGACACTTCAGTGGCTTATGGGTGTTTGTACTGGTTTTGCGGCGTTGTTGCTTGGTGCTTGGAGATTGCTCATGTAAATATGCATACAAGCATTGGGTGTTGGAGTCAGATAGGTTGGAGTTGTATAAACAGTGTCATGGTTCACCTTGACGGATAGACTTTCTAGTGTCTGATCAATTACTGTATTATTGACGTGTCATCCTACCTTGAGCTACCGAAGACCAGATGAAGTAACTCTAATCTAAGAAACTCCTTGCACTAAAGTCCTCCATCATTATGTATTCAGTTTGGTTTCTTTTTGGCGCCTTTTAACAACAACTTCAAGGACTCAACAGAACAAACGTCCCGTCCCCGCCCCCACGTCACCCCGCCATAGACGGAAAATGTATGTTCTTAAATTGGTATGCATATGTCTATCGGCCTGAAAGCCGAAGGTCTTTGAGAGTCCGATCGGACTAGAGACAACTGACTCAATCTTGTGATAAATTGAGGCTTATATAGGAACTTCTGAGACCCCAATCATCACTTTTTTCTGCAGCAGAATCGATCGACATGGCAGACAAACCAAAGGTCCTTTTCCTAGGCAGCACCAAGCAGTAAGTTCCGTTCCGTTCCGTTCCCACTAAATATGGACATGCTCTACTTCACATATATATACTAAATGCTGCTCCAGAGCTCATGAAGAGTTCGCCTCGCTTTGTGAAATTGTTGAACCTATTTACCCAAAGTCTACTGAGCGATCCGCCTTTATAGAGGAGACTCAATCTGGTGCTTTCGACGGAATTAAAGCTATCTATCGTACAAACAAGTCTGTCAGCATCACTGGCCTCTTCGATGCTGAGTTACTCGATGTCTTGCCCAAGTCACTTAAATTCATCTGCCATAATGGTGAATCTCCCAATGTCAGAACAGATCAAGCTTGCTGACTCGCCCAGGCGCTGGATATGACCAAATTCATGTCTCAGAATGCACTTCTCGTGGTATTCGAGTCTCAAACACACCAACAGCTGTAGACGATGCTACTGCTGATACTACTATCTTTCTTCTTATCGGCGCCCTGAGAAACCTCACATCCTCCATCTTCACTCTACGAGATGGGACTTGGCGGGGTGACCCTCCGCCATCGCTTGGTCATGATCCCCAGGGCAAAGTGCTAGGCATTCTAGGTATGGGAGGCATTGGTCGGAACGTCGCGCGCAAGGCCCGCGCGTTTGGCATGACTGTGAGATATCATAATCGAAGCCGTTTGTTGCCTGAACTGGAGGCCGGTGCTGAGTATGTTGATTTTGAAACACTTCTTGAGGAGAGCGATGTGCTTAGCCTCAACTTACCCCTGAACGTAAGTACACCACTGAACTTTCAACCCTTCAGCCTCTAAATTTGCCTTGAACAGGCCAAGACTCGACATATAATCGCAAAGCCTCAATTCGACATCATGAAACGTGGCATCGTCATCGTCAACACCGCCCGTGGTGCAGTAATGGATGAGGCTGCTCTCGTTGATGCACTTGAATCAGGACAAGTTTCTAGTGCTGGCTTAGACGTCTTTGAGAACGAACCAGAGGTTCATCCTGGGCTGCTGAAGAATAAGAATGTCCTGCTTGTTCCACACATGGGTACTTGGACCGTAGAGACCGAAAGATTGATGGAGGCTTGGGCTATGGACAATGTTCGTTTGGCAGTAATAGAAGGAAAGTTAAAGAGTATTGTTTCGGAACAAAAGGATCTTCAATAAATGGCAAACTCTACCTACCTCCACTATATAGACCAGACGATAAATTAGAACCAAACTTATCTTTTCGTATACTTCGTGGCTAAGTCGACAACTATTACAGTTATGGCAGACACAGGAAAACAACAAACCTCTCATCGAGGCCATACAGTACAAGCATTCTCACCTGTTTGTTAATCCTACGTGGACATGACCTGCATTCAAACAGGAGTTCGGTCAAATAACAAAAACATAGAAAAGCAAATGTCACATCAGGAAGCAACAATTTAAGAGTCAGAATATCTTTTTTGATCTCTACTCTAACCTGGCCACGGTTGACGGGCCTGCCTTTATCGAGTTACCACTCATCCATCCCTACGGGGGAGGCCTCGTCTTGGTCATATCCATCCATTCATTCCATTCATCATCCATTTTATAATATCTCGAAGGGGGGAATCATGATTAGCAAAAAAGCCAACGCCATTTTGTTGAAAAAGCAAGATTTTTTTGCCCCTCCCTGCACCCTGCGAGGAGTATGTCTTCTCTTGATCGAATAGAGAAGTAACCCAAATAAGCAGAAACAAAGAAGATAAGGAAAAAAAAAAATCAGAAAACCGCAGATGTCCTTGTAACTCTCCCGACCCATATGCCACGCAAGTTCATGCTGTTGAAACTAGAATTTTGCCGATTGTCATGTCGACAGAAGAGGGAAAAGTTCGTTACACGTAGGAATCCAGTTGAAGGATCCTTGGTATTGATTACACACGCTTAGTAGCGGTAGATATCGGCCTTGAAGGGGCCCTCCTGTGTGAGGCCGAGGTACTCAGCCTGGACCTTGCTGAGGGTGCTGAGCTCAGCCTGGCAGTGAGCAAGGTGGAGACGGGCGACCTCCTCGTCGAGGATCTTGGGGAGGACATAGACACCAACGTCGAGCTTGTCAGTCTTGGCGAACTCAACATACTTCTCACCCCAAGCCTTGTCGGAGGCCTTGTATAGCATGATCTGGGCAAGGACCTGGTTGGTGAAAGAGCAAGACATAACGAAAGAAGAGTGGCCAGTAGCACAGCCAAGGTTAACGAGACGACCCTCAGCAAGGAGGATGATGTGACGACCGTTGGGCATGAGGAAACGGTCAACCTGGGGCTTGATGTTCTGGACAGAGCTGGCGTTGGCCTTGAGCCAAGCAACGTCAATCTCGATATCAAAGTGGCCAATGTCTGTTTGGAATGTTAGCAGTGAATCAACTGATAGCGTGGTGTAACTTACTGCAGACGATGGCATCGTTGGGCATAGCCTCGAAGTGCTCGCCAGTGAGAATGTCACGGCAGCCGGTGGTGGTGACGAAGATCTGACCGACCTTGGCTGCCTTCTCCATGGTGGTGACTTGGTAGCCGGCCATAGCCGCTTGGAGAGCGTTGATGGGATCAATCTCAGTGACGAGGACGCGGGCACCCATGCCGTGGAGGGCCATGGCGCAACCCTTACCGACGTCACCGAAACCGGCAACAACGGCGACCTTGCCAGCAATCATGACATCGGTAGCACGCTTGATACCGTCGACAAGAGACTCACGGCAGCCGTAGAGGTTGTCGAACTTGGACTTGGTGACGGAGTCGTTGACGTTGATGGCGGGGACAAGGAGTTTGCCGTCCTTGAGCATACGGTAGAGGTGGTGGACACCGGTGGTGGTCTCCTCAGAGACACCGAAGCAGTCCTTGAGCATCTCAGGGTACTTCTGGTGAACGAGGGTGGTCAGGTCACCACCATCGTCGAGGATGAGGTTGAGCTTCTTGTTGTCCTTGAAGGCAGTAAGCTGCTGCTCGAGGCACCAGTTGTACTCCTCCTCAGTCTCACCCTTCCAGGCGAAGACGGGGACACCAGCAGCGGCAATGGCAGCAGCGGCGTGGTCCTGGGTGCTGAAGATGTTGCAGCTGGTCCAGGTAACCTCAGCACCGAGAGCAGTGAGGGTCTCGATGAGGACGGCGGTCTGGATGGTCATGTGAAGGCAGCCAGCAATGCGGGCACCGGCGAGAGGCTGGTCGGCAGCATACTTGGCTCGGGTCTGCATGAGACCGGGCATCTCATTCTCAGCGAGCTCAATCTCCTTACGGCCAAAGGCGGCCAGAGAAAGGTCAGCGACCTTGAACTTGTGGG
Organism: Fusarium beomiforme; assembly: GCA_002980475.2. Classification (NCBI taxonomy): domain Eukaryota; kingdom Fungi; phylum Ascomycota; class Sordariomycetes; order Hypocreales; family Nectriaceae; genus Fusarium; species Fusarium beomiforme. Next base: position 18,926 of record PVQB02000036.1, on the reverse strand, counting down.
CAGGAGCAGACATGATGAATGGATGGATGAAAGAGAGGATGGATGAGAGGAGGAGAAAGAAGAGGGAATAGAAGGAGAAGAAGGGAAAGTGAAAAGTGAAAGGGAAGAGGAAGAATATGTAGGTTGTAGAATCAACAACGAGATAACATTGGGCGGGGCAGAGAGAACTCCTGCTATGGGCTGAGAGCCTCTGGAGGGCCCTGGAGGGGGAGGGGTTGACCAGGGCCCAGGAGTGTCAGTGGGGTTTTTTCGCGGGCGGTGAACTCGATGGACGGCAAAATAAGGGGCAGAATTTTCTTCTACCACTGAGGCCCAGCAATTTTGAGGCGGGGCAGAGCAGAAATGCTCTCCAAGCCCAGTCGATCTTCAGGCTAGGTAGGTACTTGTAAACGGGTGGTTGGTGAGGCCCTGAACTGGTACCTCTTAGACGGGCTCAAGCGCCAAAAGGTACCTCCGAGTGGATCTCAGGGACTCGGAGAATCCACCAGAGAAAAAAATAAAGAGGAGCCTTCTAATGATGGGAAGCTCCTCCAGGTCTTGGTACGAATACGGATGGAGAGAACGGCTAGTGACCACGTTGATTTTTCTCATTCATTGAGTGGGCAAATACTCAAACTTCTTTTTCTGTCTAGAGTGTCTATTTCTTCGTCAATTGATCACTCCGACTGTGCATAACTGGCTTCGTACTGATGCAGCGTTGGCTGACTTTGATCCTTGATATTCCCCGCTCGGAAGCCGAGCACCGCTTCACGCGAGTACTACGGGTCAATGATTATCTGCAAGCTACTAACATACCGACTCCCTGACTGTATATCCGAATATTTTGAGGAGAGTAAGCTCGCGGGTACCTCTTTGGTCTCATTGTATATCCCTGACAGCATACCAGACTCATCAGTGTTCCAAATATCTGTAAATGAGATATTTGTACCAAAGAACCGCTAATCTCATGTTGACCCTCAACTCACTTCAAATCCCGACATCAGTTGCCGAATCCTTTAAAAGACGGAGCAAGAAATTTGACAGTATCTTGAACGTTAAAATTGCTCCAATGCTCTCGAACTATGAGAACTTGGTTACACGCGCTATCTACAAAGCCAGCTTTTATGACCAAGCCAATGCTACAGTCGTGTCCTTCTCATAACTCTTCAACACCAACATCGACGTCAGGCTGGACCCATCATGTGCTCATCAAGTGCTCCTCTCTTTCTCAACGCTTTAAAACCTAGATCAGCACTCGATCTTATTCCACATTGTCCGGAACGCCGCCAATGCAAACCATCACTGAGCGTCTCGTGTTCCTGAAATCCCTCGAGACTTTTGAAACCCCCGTCTCGCCCTTTCTCCGTCTATTTTGGCAACAGGTTCTCCCGCACGGCAAACATCTTGGCACTGACATTGGCTGTGAATCCATCCACCTGCTTGCTGTATTGCTCCACCTGCTTCGCGTTCAGCATACCCTCCAGTCTGCTAGGCTCCTGAGGAAGCTTGAACAGTCGCTGCCACTCGTCCTCGGGAAGAGGGGCCTGCTTAGCAGCAACACGCTGAGCATTCTCAGCCTTGCGCTTGGTCTGCCATTGTGTGATCTTGGCCTGCTCACGTCCAAGTTGTCGCTGGTAGAATTGGAAGTTGTTAAGGTCGGTGTAATGAGACTCGATGCTCTCGAGCAGAAGATCGCAAGTCTTTTCGAGGAAGGGGTCGATCGCAAGGTCGAGGTTGTCGATGGAGGGGTACAGAGGCGGCTCGAGAGCGTTGCGATTGAGATCAGCTAACGATGAGGGCTGCTCAATGTCACCCTTAACGGGAGCGTTGGGAATCTGGTGGAGGAAGGTTGTGAGGAGGTGAGAGTTGTGGACGTTGACAGGGGCCTCGGTGAGGATATCCTTGAAGCTGAGCTTAGACCTTTGCAAGCTATGATAGGTTAGTATTTCTATCTCCAGTCGTGGTCTAGGATAATCGTACCTCTCGGTTGTGAACTTGCCCTCCTTGTAGGCGCTCATAAAAGCGGGGGACAGACGGAAAGCCCGGAAAGTCAGGTTGCCCTGAGAGCTCTTGCTAGCATCGTAGACGAGGGCGACAGTGTTCTCGTTGGCGCTTTGGTAGTGGTACTGGTTCTCGATAAAGTTAAGGTTGACAAAGTTGCCCATGGTGGCACTTGTGTACCAACCAACATTATTGGCATCAACGTTGACCTCCTTGAGGTGTCGAATCATCTCATTTTGGTAGTGGATGTTGTTCTTCTGTCGGGGAGCAGCAGCGGCGATCTGTGAGGCATCGTTCTGGTGGCTGTCGGTTGTAGCGGGGTCGACGGTAGGGAAAGGGAACGTGTTGGTGACCTCGAGGATGCCCTCATTCTCCATACCAACAATAGCTCCAGTCGCAACTGAAGGGAAAGCCGAAGAGCAGTGCTTGGCAATCTTCATAATAACCTACACCCCCAACTGAGGTCAGTCCCAATACTCTTTACTCGCACTTCAAGAGGGGTCTCAAAAGACCGAAAGGTGGGGCATTTCAACTCACCAGAGCCTCGACTTGAACGGCCTGGAAAGGCGCAGCAGCAGGCGCATCGTTGGGAGCGTCCGCCATTTTGACAAAAATTCGGGGAGAGATATTCACGGGGCCGCAAGAGAGGGAGAGAGGTTCGGCGCTACGATCGCGAAAGAGGCGGATGGTGTTGCAAGGCTTCGGGGCTCTGAAAGTGGGAATATCGAAACTTTTCGTTCGTGTACTCATTTGTGGGCGTTGTGGGATATCCAGGCGGTGAAGTCCGGCAGATTATATATTCCGCGCTTGACGTTACAGAGCCCAGCTACCACCTCCGTTTATCACCGCCAGGTCAATAAGTCGACAGCATGAAATGATGCCTTTCTACCTGCATTTGCCAGTATCATGCTCGACATAATGATGCGGAATGGACTTGTAATTTATCTCCCAAAAGACTCTCTTTGCGATCCGTTTTAAGATAAGGCACTGAGCCCTCGTTCTCAACGTTGACACGATCTGTACCACGCCATCAGCTAGAATATCATGAGCAATCTAAAATTTAATCATTGTTTCATTTCTGTCATCATTCTATCGCCTTGTCCGTTTTCCAAGCCCAATCGTTGTTGTTTCCCGATAAACGCTTTTTCATCTTTGTCCAGTCTCTAATCTTCAAGATCAACGCCCAACGCCTCATAAGCTTTTTGCATAAAAGGTTAAGTCTTGAATCTTGTCATTAATCCTGCCAGGGGATGATATCCCAACTCTCGGCATTATCTCGAATGATAAGTCGGTGTTGATCAATCTGCCAGAATGCATACAGGGAGCGTGTTGCACCAGCAGCTTTTCGATGAGCTGGGCCAGTACCGCCCTTTCTAGCATCTTCCCGCGAACGCCAGACACAAGTCGCCAAGTTAGCCAATTCTGAGTCAGGTTCTCCAAACCAGTATCTATACGCGTCAATACAATAGAATTTTGCACAAGATGCGATGCAACTCACTTGAGAAATCCACCGCTCGTCACAGCTTCAGCGTGTGCCCCCTTGTCGAGACGGCCAAGATCAGCATACTCCGTCTCCTTCTTGATTCGTGACCTGAATGCCACGATATAGAATGAAGTCTCCTTGAAACCTTTTCCAGTGTCAACCGCAAGACGTTTTACTTCCTCGATAACTTCCGGCCAGTTGAAGGATTCTGTGTAGGGTGCTGTCGCATAATCGTCGCGAAGAACTTGGAATTTGCTCAGCGCTCGTGCGAGAAGCCCATTTTCGTTATCTAGGGTGTCGAGGTCAAGCAAATGCTCTTGCTCAGTGTATGGTGATTGTACCAGATACCGATGATTGGCGGCGAGTTCAGGGCTTAGTTCTCTCACTTCGGTTTGGGCAGCTGTTTTGGAAAATACATCGAGTGCCGCTCCGGGGGCTGCTTGCACATCTGCAGTTGCCATTGTGATTTCAGCAGGGTGTTTTTATGTGGTCGACTTATAGTGTGCGACCAAGTCAAAACGAAAGTCTACAGATGATAGCAGAGGATTGTAGGGAAGATATAGGAACTACGATTCAGGGCGCGGCGACAGCGATAGCGAGTCACCGGCATTTTATAACACAGGCAACATTTCTACGACCTCTTAGGCCATCAAGCCTTGAATAACGTGCTCGAATGACACCATCCGAGCCAAACGACGACAGTTACACATGTGGGTCAGTGAAGACTATCAAAGGGTCTTTCTGCCGGTAGTTCTCGAAGTTATTTGAGTGCGGATGGTCGGGCGTCTCGAAAAACGACACTCCTCGACCTAGACCGGTCAAGACCTGCTGTCCGAGTCAGCTAAGGAGCTACTTGTAAACCGGAGAATTTTACACCTCGTTTCGGGTGAAATACGAGCAGATACAGGAAAATGACAAGGGATAACGGAATTCTCATTGTCTCTCAAGTTCCGGACTCTCGTATATCAAAGACATGTATATCTATGGCGACTTCTCACCAAAACATGATGAAATGCCGGGATCGGCTCTTCAGGCAATGAAAGAAATCCTCCAGCCAAGGCTTCACCGCCTTAAGAATGCTTCGTCAAACATTACACCGGCTTCGGGCATCCATGGAAGGTAATCGCGGAGAGTCGGAACAAAGAAGGAATTACACTTTGGTGTAACAAGGGGTCCTAGCAAAAGGAAAAGGCTGAGAGACTAACGCAGGCCAAAACGCAATGACATGTGCCTGCGGTTGGCGCTAAAAATGGCCGACGGCTCACAAACCGGCAATCTCGAGTGACTAACTACACCATACCGATGCAATCCTACATACATATCGAAATCAGAAGAACACTTGAAGAAAATGATTCCATGCTTACACGTACTTGCCAGATGATTGACTTGCTTACTGCAACCCGACAAGAAGGACGAAAGCCTCTCCTTTAGAGTTCGAGGCGGCTTCACTATCCAGGCAGATTGAAGAAGCCATCATCTCGTTAATATCCATTTGGACATGATTTTCTCAAATCATCATGCTCTTCAATTATAGTTAAAACTTGGACAGGACAAAGCCTGGGGCCTCAGCAAATCAACTTTCTAGAATACTAGCCTCCCTCGGATTGTCGCACACAACTCTCCGAAGACGTCAGAAGCCACGAGGATGTCGACATGAGATCTACGATCGTGTAGGTTGATCATTTCAAAAGTTTCATAATTCTTAGCAATAGGTAACATAATGATTTGGATTATCTAGATTAGATTATTTGTTTCAATTGAGTGATATAGGAATTGCTAGAACATATGGCTATGTCTAATTGGTCTATCACAACTTACATCTGACTAGGTATGTATGATTACAATGGACCATCGTCCTCCACAGCAGGCTTCCCCCTTCTCAACCAAACTTTGGCCATCTCATATGACCCCAGATATAGTCCACTTCCTAGCATCGTCCACCCGGATCGCAGAGCCGCACCCCGGAAGAATCCCTGCACTCCCCTTTCCTGGTAAACCTCCTTCGATACCGTCCACGCCCCCTTCTTTGGTTGTTTTCCCTCCATCTTGGCCGCTATTTCGCTCTGGCCCTGGATCGAATTCTCACTCTGATTCCTAGCACTCAGCATCATCCTCGTCTTGACGACATCACTTGGGGTTGTTATAAACGCCGCGATCGACCCTGCACTTCCGGCACTTAAACCCGTAGCCAGCCCCGTCTCGATCAGCCCGGGCTCCGAAGCACCGGGCCCTCGCGAATTCCAGTATGTAGCGCGTACGTGCTCAAAGATAGGAAATTGAAGAGCTGTGAACGGTAAATTTCGAGCGACTAGTGCTGTATAACCTGTAAACAAACGTCGTGACACACCGTCTCCTGCCAGCTGACGGAATGCCTGTATTGAAGATGACGATCCAGATCGTGCGGCCCCATGACCATCATTTTGTAACATCTGAGCATTTTGCTTGATGACCTCTGCTGGTGCGAGGACTAGACAAGATGCCATCTCTGCGACTCCCGAAGCTGCTGAATGAACCAGGGGTTGTGGCAGTGGTGCTGCATTGCCAATAACTCTTTTCGCGCTTTCATATGTTGAGAAGAATAGACCCGCTGTGATACATATGAGCAGCAATTTCTCGAATTGGGACACATGTTACTTACCTGCTGGAAGAGTAGCTAACACAACACTTCCGATGCCTTGATATAGTCCTTTTACAGCCCATATGTTCTTTTTCGAGCTGCCAGAATATGTCTTGATGTAATCTTGACTCTGAATACGAGTCTTGATAGTGTCAAGAGGATAAACCAAGACATCAACTGTAAATGCTGCGATAGCACCCGCCTGTGAGTGTGTAAGTATATCATGGCTGGAATGTAGAACTTTGGACCAATCTTACAATGTATATGTCTGTCATAGTTGACACTGAGAGGACAGGCGTATATTGTGATGATGGGTATTTTCCAAGTCGCGAGTGGAATATGATCTTTTACACCATGACCTGGTGATGTCATGGATGTGTTCTTACATCCACACCGGGATTACCCTGCACTTCTACTCGTCATGGAAACATCTCGAGTTCACAGCATCACAAAAGCCTCATGGATTAATTGAAAGCGTATGATAAGCATAGATCTTATTGCTATTCCTGGCTCTTATTACCAATTCGTAAATATCTTAATTATCTCGACTACATAATACTCTCAACATCGTTCAACTTAAGTGCCTGGTAGATCTCAATAAGATGAATGATAAATCAGAACTACTTTTGGAATTAAGAATGTATATGATCCCATCTCTTGACGCCATTCCATATACAGCCCCAAGATTCAAGCAGGCCGGCGCTTCCCCTGCCGTCTATGTGACTTAATGACTCCAAAAACGTCCCAAGATAATAAATTACCAAAATGCTTGCGTTACCGTCTTTATAACATGTCCTCTACTCTATCATAAATCGCGCTGTAAGCCGATGGACAAAGGAAATCATAGCTTGCTGTTCACAGCGGGGTTTGTCTCGTTAACTACTGCCACCACGACGCAAATATCGTCGACTTTGCCGCCGTGCCAGTTTTCTTGGGGGTAGTATTTATGGACCTCCTTGGCGAATGGCCCATCAAGTTTTGTGTTGACGCTGGCTCGCTTGGCGGCTGCCACGATTTCTGTAGCGAGTGCGCTCTGGAGCGTTACCGTTCGTTTGCCTTCGGAAGCTTCAGGGAATTCGACTAGAGGGTCTAGCGAGTCTGCAACTCGCACACCGCCAGCGTCAGTCATAACCCATGCGCCTGTAGAAACCAAGACTCGACTGGCAATTCGGAGAATATCCTGATTAAAGAGATTGTCTAAAACACCGTCGGTTGCAAGAACAAGAATATCGCCATGACGAAGTGAGTGTTGGGTAACGTCAGCATCTCTGGGCAGGTCGCTGAGCTGGGCACCACCAAAGGCTGCCATACGAGCCGCAACGCTAGGAGGTACGAGAGACAGTTGAAAAGGCGTATTGAAAGCGTGTGTTTGAGGTTCCGAGTATGTGTGAACACCATTGAGTCGAAGTTGAAGAAAGCCGGAATCGCCAAGGTTTGCAACGTCCAAATTTCCATCTGCTCCAGCAATTGCAACACACGCTGTACTGCCACCAGCACGAAGACTGTTGTCGTTGCAGATTGCGTCATATCCTTTCTGCATCAACTTCCTAGCTGTCAAGGGGGGCTCTGAGCTGGTTTGGTGTTCGTGGGCAGCCAATGCCATGTAATCACAGAATCCGTGTGAGAAGTCAGCGGGATCGACACCCGAATCTACCCAGCCTCCAACACCATCAGCAACACCAAAGGCTACTGATCCGGAGTCATTGACCCGGCTGACAAAGAAGGCATCATGTCCTGATTCGGGTCGAGCGGAAGGTCGACGGTTTCGAGGGGGTTGGATGCGATTATATGGATTAAAGTGAAATACATGTGTAGAGGGGTCGTATGGTCTGTCTTTGGCAATAAAAGAAGATGCGACATGGTAAGAAAATCTAGAGGCGTCGCTTGAAGTAGAGTAATGTTTGGAACGAGGGCACGAAGTCATTGCGACATGAGGATGAGCTCGAAGTCGAGAGCAGGATTGCATCGGAGCTAACGCAGTTAGAATTGCGAGTCTTTGAGTATCGTATGAGCAATGCGACCAACCCTTAGCAAGCGTTCGCCATGAAGCCGTAGCAAGTCGGTTGTAGGGTGCAGCCATGGAGGGCTAGAGAGTGGATCGTTCAGAGATAGGAATAGATGCGAATAATGACGGCTTCGAGCGAGGTTGGAGTAGGATGAGAGCACTGATAACGATTAAATTCAATAGAAATTACAGAGAAACCATCTTCGCCAAGCGGATCGTAAGGGAAAAAATTGGTGTCATGAGAGATGTGGGAGAAACAAAGTTGTTGAGCGCCGATTTACCAACTGTTATCTAATCTTGCAGTTAGTCTGGCCAAGCCCCTCCAGTGGGATATCCTTTCACAACTAGGAAGAACCAATTCCTCGGAACAAATGACAGCCACATCCAATGTCAAATATGCACGATAAAGAAGGCGGTGCACGCTCAAGCCACTGCATACTTCTCCAGCTTTTTCCGGAGTCTCATCTCCGGAATTAATGATACCCGTTGTTGATATCACGTGCTTTCGAGTCCGTTCCTGCCGATTCCGAGACCAGTGAAGCCGAAGTTGACAATTCCAAAATTGTGATTGGTCAGAGACCAACCGCTGGTCCCAGTGTAAACTGCAATAACCGAGGAAGGTTTGCCTACCCAATACATGACGACGAGAATCCTCGATACGCCACCCTTTGCGAATAGACAATTCAACTCTATCGGAGGAGATTGCACGGCATTTCTTTCCTGTCAATTGTCTGATCACAGCTCCAACTAAACATTGCGAAGTTTGACAGTCCTTCTCCTCCGGTCGCAATCGCAATTATACTTCCTCGACTTGATTATTCGTTCTATTCGACACCATGGCCGCTCTTCGATCTTCTTCCCGACTTGTCGGCGCCTTCTCAAGGACGGCTGCCATCCGACCTGGTGCTGTCTTCACTCGTTCCATGGCTTCAGTCAGCGAGGCTCCCAAGGACTCTGATGCCAAGCTCAAGTCTTTCCAAATTTACCGATGGAACCCTGATACCCCCAGCGAGAAGCCCCGTCTTCAGACCTACACTCTGGACCTCAACAAGACCGGACCTATGATTCTCGATGCCCTCATCCGAATCAAGAACGAACTCGATCCTACTCTGACCTTCCGACGAAGTTGCCGTGAGGGTATCTGCGGTAGCTGCGCCATGAACATCAACGGACAGAACACCCTTGCTTGCTTGTGTAAGACCCCCTTCACCCGGGTCGCATGCGGCATATCACATCGGGAAAACAACTGCTAATATCTATACTCAGGTCGAATTCCTACTGAGGCTGCTTCTGACGTCAAGATCTACCCTCTTCCTCACACCTACGTCGTCAAGGACCTTGTCCCTGACTTGACACACTTCTACAAGCAGTACAAGAGCATCAAGCCTTACCTCCAGCGCGATACCCCTGCCGAAGACGTACGTTTCTCTGACTTACAGAAACTCGGGTTTACTAACACTATTTTCAGGGCAAGGAGTATCGACAGACCAAGGAGGACCGCCGCAAGCTCGACGGTCTCTACGAGTGCATTCTCTGCGCCTGCTGCTCTACCTCATGCCCATCTTACTGGTGGAACTCCGAGGAGTACCTTGGTCCCGCCATTCTTCTTCAGTCTTACCGATGGCTCGCCGACTCTCGTGACGAGCGCACCGCCGAGCGAAAGACCAACCTCGAGAACTCGATGAGCCTGTACCGTTGCCACACTATCCTTAACTGTACCCGAGCCTGCCCCAAGGGTCTCAACCCTGGTAAGGCTATTGCCGAGATCAAGAAGCAGATGGCTTTCGGCAGCTAGATAACAGAAACTACGAGTATGTCGCGAAAACGATGTGACGACGATTGAAGGAGGAAGCGAAGCATTTAAAGGGTTATCGCAGAGCAAAATCTGCGTTTGAGATTATTAGGAGTTGAACCCTGTGTATAGGCTAGATAGATGGGAGTTCCACGCTGTGTTCTATAGCAACTTGGCAATATTATTTTCTTCATTGTTCACCCCTGGTTTCTGTTGTCGTTGAATTCCTTGCATTCATACTGGTATGATTCTGCATACTGACATTAGATGACATTTTGCCACCACTACCGATTCAAAGCTACTCTACTGCTCGACCGTATCGAAAACTCCGCCCGCATTATGATAAGTCACAATCGATGAACCACTTAAGAATGATAACCTGGGAAATTGCCCGACAACTGCGATCCTGAACCCACAGCCCCTGCTGGTCCAGTTTCCAATCGTCGATCCCCTATTCAATTGGCCTCAAGCAAGGGCCATTTTAAACGCCGATGATCCGTGAAATGCGTGCTTGATCTTCGAGATTCAAAGCCATTCACATGTATCAGACTATTTCGTTCATACGACCTCTTGGACTTTTTCACCACCCCCACGGTCAGGGCCTTTGGCATGGAGATAACGAGTGCTGATCCTCAATGATCGACATATGCGCCGTGATCAACAATTAATACCACGAGACACATTCCGTAAGCTTACCAGGCTGAGAAGACAGACAACATTCATATGGATCGGAGCAAGGATTGATTGAATGAGTACCTGCAGAGTGGCTCCTGGACGGTAAGGCACATAGTGGACTTGAATGATGGAACAACCTTTCATTAAATGCAATTCTTGAAGTAAATGGATCAGGGTTTGTATTGGATTTGCGCAATATGTGGCTTCGGAGATTTTATCGAATCGAGTCACGACTACAACAGCCATTCGATACCAATACTTGATAAAAGTTCTATATTTCGCGCTGGCTGTCTTTCTCATGTATACAACTAGATATCTCCATGCCTTCAAGATCCAGCAAGATTCCTTACATATGTGATCAACCTCCCTGCATCGAAAGATGGTTTCCTTCAACATGAAACCATAGTCATCTTTGTCAATACTATCTGACATGACGGCCGGCAGTTGAGGATATGAGCTTGTTGGTATGTCCATCACGTTCTTTTTGTCGTGAGCCAAGTATTATGTTTCGAATACTATCAGTATCTTTAGCGGCATTTTGGCATGTTGAAGACAATCATAGCATTTTCCCTAGCCATGTCACATACTATATTGAAGATCGTCGTGATGTTTCACCGTAACTGCCGGCCTAGGGAATGCTGAACCATGTATGTTCATAATCATCCTCAATTTGAAGTCAATGAACGGTAGATCGTATGTTGATGCGAGTTGAAAGCTCTGGCTCTATCAAAAAATGTTAATTGATGGATCATAGTAGGGGCTGTGACAAATATAAATACTGGTCTCTCCTACCTTTCATAGAGAAAAGAAATTGATATCAACAGTCACAGCTCCACACTTCACAATCCAGACTTCACAATCCACTTTTTACAACCTAAAAACTTCATCATGTTCTTCAAGATCATTGTTACTGCTTCCGCTCTCGCCGGCTTTGTTGCTGCGGTGCCCTTCAACACCTCAACTGCCTGTCCCACCATCTGCATCGATGCAGCCAACGACTGCGGTGTGATGTACGGAGGGTAAGTCCACTCAAACCTCGAACTCTCATGAGAATGAATTATTATAGTTGCTAACTTTGTCAAGATGTTATCCTATTTGCTCTCCTGAGCTGTACCCTACTGCGCCACCATGCACACCTTCTACATCTATCACCCCTATCACTCCTGTCGTTCCTGTCACTCCTACCACCCCGGACCCTACCATCACTCTTATCACTCCTATCCCTGACCCAATCAACACTGTCAACTAGTTAGATGGAGCACTGGTGATTCTGATTCGACCTGGAGACGCGAGGCTATTGGTGATGGAACTGTTGCTCGGCAGTGTAAAGCTCTACCTTTCAGGATGCATATCCTTACCTAGGCATTCGAGATTGCCGGCTAGTTAATGACACAACATATTCTACTCAGAATAATCTCCTTGGACCTCTCAAGACTAGTAATAGGCATTGCCTGGCGTGCTTGGGCTTTGTGAATAATCATCTACCGCTCCTGGGAATGTACCAACAGGTGCTGAAGACCCGCCCTTGATATCATCATCTGAACTTAAATCATTGACATATGTATCATCATGCTCAGGTGGTGCACGCATGGCTTCGAAGATGTCCCTGTCGAGCGAAGGGGGCTCGTAAGGCTTGAGTGTGTGAACCTCTCGCCCTGATGGCATCTTGCTTAGGAGTGTGTTTATAGGAGGGACAACTTGCGTGTTCATCTAGCATAGCAATTAGCAAGTTCAAAAATCCATATGGAGAAGTGCTTACTGTATCGTTGACTTTATTCCACTTGGCATCAAGCATCTCAAGCACTCGAATCTCCTCCATCTTGCCAGCATCACTTCCCCATGCAGCCTCCTTATCCACACGTCGATCTTCGCGTTTCTCCGTAAAGTCCTTCTTTAACCGACTGAAGCTAAGGCCCTTCTTGTTATTGTCCTTGACCTCAACACCTAATTCTGACAGGCCGGCGCGAACCCACCCAATACCGTCTGCAACTTGACCACCCAACTCAGCATCGATTCCGAAAAAGCGGCAAGCTCGAGCTCGACATGTGCGACGGAGATCTTCTAGATATTTCAGAAGCGCGCTGTTGATCTTGTGCGAGCCAGATCCTGCTGTGCTGCATAGAGATGATGCTTTGGCAGCATGTTCTGAGGCTGCTAAACAGAGTCGGGCATAAAGATGAGCGCGGACTTTTGGAATCTCAGGGGCTTTGAACATCCATTCTTTGTCGTTCTTATTTCGATCTTGGGCGACTATCGCTGGGTATGGATCATCCTTCAGAACTGCAAGCAACGTAGCTTCAGCCATTGCCAGAGAACATAGTGCTCGAGCTGTTCCCGGCGCAACGTCAGGGCATGGGGGGCTGGCTGTGGCGTGCTCCCCACGGACTGCGAGATAGTCATATACTGAAGCAGCTTCGAGAAGACATTTGGTTGCCGTTGTGATTGCATTTGTTCGTTCCTGAACCCCTAGAAACTCGCTACTGGTTGAATAAAGTGGTTGTAAGGCAGACCGAGCTGTAAGCACATGAGAGAAACCTAATGTTGAAACCACAAAGGCAATCTCATGCTCCAAAGATGAAATCTTGACCCTGGCTCTCTCGCGACCTGGAACCACTTCGCCAGATAACGTTGGCCTCCATTCGATAATAGGGGGTGCCTTTGGCGTGACAATAGCTTGTCCCTTGTTACTTAGACCATCGTCCACTGCTAGCAGATATGGGAGATAGCCGTTGACGCTGGAAATGACTGTGTTAAGGTTCGAGACTTGCGAGCTTGGAGGAAGTCTCTTGTGCTTTTTCAGAGCATCTCGAACTACCCCGCGATAAGTACTGGCGTTGAGGGGCAGTGAAGGATGAGACTCTGAGCTGAAGCTTGATGAGAAGGAGAATGCCGAAGTCGTCGGGAGAATGAACGGGAATGGCATTTTGAATTAACAAAGAAACTCCCCGATCCGAGATTGAGTAGTTAGCGAGCCTCCGTATATAAAGAGAGAGAAGATCAAGTTTTAGGTTTAACTGCTTTGCCAAGCTCTTGGTCCAAGCCTGACGATATCACCATACTGTGCGCATAGAAGCTATCTACGCACTGTCAGAGTGACGTCTCTTTGCTCCGGGGTTCGGAAGCTCCTTTTCGGCCTACGTTCATTTGAAGCTCCACCAAAATTTCCGGGACCTTCGCTTCAGAGCTCCACGCTCTCTCCTCCTTCACCAACCGAACCACTGTTGTTAATGAAGACTCTCGCTCTCTTCAGGTGGCAATGGCTGGTCCTTCTCCGTCACCGCACAAGCCTCGTCGCAAGGCTAATACCAAGAGACTTGGCAATGACGGCAGCGAAAAGACCCCTCGCGCGGAAGCCCTAGTACGGGCGCCTGCGTTCCCTCTTGCGGCGTTTCTATGGCCCGCGCGAACTTCTTTGTCGCAATGGGAGGTTCTGCCTGTGATTCTCATGGTGGTCGGTCTTTTTCGATGGGCTGCTAGTTTGTGGGGATATTCTGGTAAGGATGAGTGCTCAGGTGTGCCGTCATGACACCTTTCGCTAACGTGGAGCTTGATTTCTAGGGTTCAGTAAACCACCCATGTTTGGAGACTACGAAGCGCAGCGACATTGGATGGAAATCACGACACAACTGCCCATCTCGCAATGGTATTTTCACGATCTTCAATGGTGGGGTCTCGACTATCCTCCCCTGACAGCGTACCACAGCTGGGTTCTGGGCAAGATTGGTTCTCTCATCGATCCATCATGGTTCGCACTCTTCACATCTCGCGGCAACCAGGATCCCAGCCTCAAGATCTTCATGAGGGCAACAGTTATCATCTCGGAGTATCTCATCTACATTCCGGCCGCGATTGTCTTTGTGCGACGATATAGTAGACTTCAGGGGGTTACCAACTGGACAGCATGGCTTGCGCTCGTCGCGATCCTCATGCAGCCTGCCACTATTCTTATCGACCATGTTCACTTTCAGTACAACACCGTTATGCTCGGATTTGTCATGGCGAGCATGTCGAGCATGCTGGCTGAGCGTTACAAGTGGGCTGCCGTCTTCTTTGTAGGCGCGCTGGGTTTTAAGCAGATGGCCCTGTATTATGCCTTCAGTGTCTTCTCCTATCTTCTTGGCCGATGTGTCTACCCTCGACTCAACTTTACCAGGCTTTTTGGAATTGCTCTTGTCACGGCTGTTTCTTTCGCTATCCTCATCTTGCCTTTGGTCCTTGGTACACTCTATGATAAGAGCCAGGGCATTTATGCCCATGGAGAGTCGAAGGATCCTCCTACGCTTCCTTTGTTTCCCCAGCTTGTCGACATTCTTGATACCAAAGCATTTTACTGGCCCATTGTGGAACAACTGGTCCAGTTGGTCCATCGTGTCTTCCCTTTCGCACGTGGCCTGTTCGAGGACAAGGTTGCTAACTTTTGGTGCGCTGCCAACGTTGTTGTCAAGCTGCGACAGTGGCCGACGCCTCTTCTCCAAAAGGTAGCTCTCGGTGCTACCCTTGCTTCGATTATCCCACCCAACATTATCTTGTTCCTGCGACCACGAAAATCGACCCTGCCTTGGGCTTTTGCCGCTACGGCTTGGGGATTTTTCTTGTTCAGCTACCAGGTGCATGAGAAGAGCGTCTTGCTACCATTGATGCCCATGACTTTGGTTTTGGCTGGAAAGCATGGTTTAAACAAGGACACTCGGGCTTGGGTAGGGTTCGCCAACCTCCTGGGAGTCTGGACTATGTTCCCCTTGCTCAAACGAGTCGATCTTAGGATCCCATATACAGTTTTGACCCTTCTCTGGTCTTACCTGCTCGGTCTTCCACCGACCTCTTTCAGCGCCTATTTCCAAGAAGGTCAAGCTGCTTGGCTGCAATGGGGCACAACATTGCTGCACACGTTGTTTTATGTCGCCATGGGCGCGTGGCATATTCTTGACGCATTTGTGACACCTCCCTCTGATAAGCCTGACCTCTGGGTTGTGGCCAACGTTGGAGTTGGTGCTGCAGGTTTCATTATCTGCTACCTGTGGTGTTTCTTTAAACTGATTCAGGAAAGCGATCTGCTACCTGGAAGCTCAACGAACAAGAAGGATAAAAAGAGCAAGGCTTTATAAAGGGAATTTTTTTGTCGTTAATAGATTTGAACATGATTTTGATTTGGCGTTATCTTACCGGTGACCGAATGGAGAGGAGACGAACTTGTCAAACTCTCGTTCCTTTTGTACTATGTTTTCCTCAACGGGTGTAAACCCTTTCGGGCTAACATCTATTTGATATCCGTTACCATCTTCCGACAGCATCCCCGAAAGGAAGCATGGCGATAGCAGTCAATGGAGATCGAAGAACGATACTTGGGTTTCAACAGATAAGTTACGCACACATGACTCAGCTGGCTGTAGAGGTTGATTTTCATCAACTGATGAACTCTCTTCCTTTGGCATTGATTTGGCGGCTCATAAGCAGACACAGCCGACACTATATATATATGGACAGGGTACCCATTCCCCTGAGGAATGTGCTCTTGTCAAAGCGACAACGGATATTATTGCCGGAATGGTACCAGGAAACAGGAGACAGAAAGGACAATAAGCCACAGGCCATTCTCTAGTTATCCGTCCGAGTATCGAGTTACTGAATTATGTGAAGCTGCAACGCAACAACGGCAATTCGACTATCGCGGGGCGGTAGATAAATTGAGCTTCACTCGGCAATGCTACTTTCCGAGAATTGTCAAGGGGAAAGACTCAGAGGTCGATGGGAATTGCGAGTTCTACTTATGGAGAATGACCGTGGCTAGATGACTGGACAAGAGTCATTCCTGCTTGAGCTATACTTTTAGAATCGGCATAAGCTGAGAAGCTGCAGAGATAGTTGTCTTCCAAGATGGTAAAATCAAGATCTGCTGGCAAGACAAGAATCGACAATATTGACACTTGGCGATGTCAAATGTCTGATCTTGAGATGCTGATGACGGTGTGTCCTAGGCTAGTTTCATTTCGCTAAGCACAACTGATATTTCTTGCTGACACAGATTGTAGGAACTGATCTAACATATCATTCTGGATAGAAGTGGTCTCGACACTTGGCAATAGCAGATGGAGGAGTCGTTCGGACGAATTAAACTCCCGTTCAAGGCGCAGTCTAGGAACATGATGGATACTTTCGAGATCAATACTGGGCTCAGATGACTGCACTTCGGCGCCTGAGGGCATGGCCTCATGCTTCCTCGTATCAATGAGTCCGAGGCCATGAGAAAGGATGACGAAAATGCTTATATCCTGTTGTATCGCCACTGAGAACCTGCCATTGCCGAAGCATGGAACTGTTTTGCCATCTACATGAGACCAATCAGTACCGTAGAGTCCAAGGCCCAATAACTCGGGCAAACTCAAGCAACCACAAATTTGATAGCTCAACAAGCAAAAAGATGATTGATGGGCTTTTGAAGCCATCTCAATGCGTAATCTGGGAATCGAACCCAGGGCTCCCCGACGCTGCTCGAATGGCAACGGAGAATTTTACCACTAAACCAATTACGCTTGCTTGTGGATGTTTGCTCTCTGAGTATTGAGGCTCAACTTCTCACCATAGTGGACGAGGTGACTTGTCCGAGCCACCAAAGACCTGAATTGTGCATATGCTTGTGGATGTAATCTGATCCTATTTGAGACCCTGGTCGAGATATTTGCAGATCTTCCTTCACGCTAAATCTCTTGAGGAAGCTGGGATCTGTTCATTTGGAATTTCTTTTTGCTTGGCCTCATCATATCAGTGTCAGCCTTGGTAAGAAGTGAGAGCCAAGTATGGATTGTATCAGGATTCGAGATATGCAAGTATTCTCGGTATCTGCGAGGTCGGCGATAAGATGCTGATTCGGGGAACATTCAAAAAGAGGGAAAATCACGAATTTTGGTTATCGCTGACCCCTTGAGGGAAAGCAACACATGGGGTGGTGGTGCATGTCAAGAGGAGAAGGGCGTTAGGGGCCAAACGCATTGGGTGAGGAGATTGTGGATCTGAATCATGTGCCAGTTGCCGAGGATCAATCCGATGTCTATTGGTGGACAAGAGTCTTGTCGAGTAAGCTTTTATGCAAGTTACCATGGAGTTACCGTCTTTAACAAGCGAACCAAAGACACCAAGTTTTGCCTAGCTTGATAAGATATACGATCGAAGACTGACGAGTAGGAGAGAGCTGAAAGCGAGGATGAATGCGTGGAAACGACCCGAGAAACGAGAGACGAATTTGCTGGGCAGGGATATATCCTTGTCTGCGTGCGTCAAGCGATCTTACAAATTGGAAAATCCTCAGATTATGGAAAGAAAGCGGTCGGCTTGATTTGAAGAGAGAGCCTACCAAAGTCCCATCATGATCAACGGAGCCAAGATTAAGCTTATGAAACGTGTCACTGCTAGTGAAGAAGTGTTGCATTCATCCTCTTGCTTGTACCATGATGGTAGAGTGAGATTATGTATGGCTGCTGTATAAGGCTGAGGAGTGCCATGGCAAATTGTGGAGGAGACGGGAATATATCAAATTAATCCACAACGGGCCAACAGCTCCGAAAGAAACAAACCTCGGCCGTATTGCTCAGCCTTTGTTATGGAGTTGCAGTGAGAGGCGAGGAGATGTTAGTGGGCAAAGGAACAAGAGGTGAGGTTGAAATTTTGAGCCCAAAATAACTAGCGTCCGTTGCTGCAGTGCTTGGCATGGATTATAAGCCCGGAAAATGCAGCCAAATTGCTGCTTATTAGTTGAGGCTGATGCTGACTGGTCACCTCTAGAATATCCCTACATACAATCCTTGGATAGTGCTTACTGTGTCGGTACGGTACCTTGTTCGACAGTGTGAGCAAGCAGCACAGCACAGCAACTAATAATAAGCTGACAGTGGAGATTAGACGATCCTTTGAGGATAAAAAAAAAAAAAAGACTTCTTAACTGGGCTGTAGTCTGTAGTACTTGGATACATAGGTAGTGTAGTGGTGGTGGGAAAGTTTTAAGTCTAGGCTTAAGCATAGTGGCCAACTTAATCTTGAAACTAACAAAGCCACAGATCACGACTAACACATACATACATACAGTATGAATTTAACAACTGAAGCAAAGAAATATGAAACAGCAAAAGACCGATGCTTCATGAACCTCATCTTAATCTCGACAAGGCTGAGTTACTTAGTGGGATCGCTGAAAAAGGTGAGCGGGCTTTGGCCATTTTGGCTCCTTTGTTCACCTCCACCAGGTCTAATCCATGCATCCATGATCCTCCACCAACGAGACAGATCCATATACGTGCGAGAACCTGTAAGAGATCCACCGATGGAAACAGATGGTGTGCTGAAGCGAAGCAAGGCAAAGCTGTACATTCGCTCAGCCCCCAGA